>APFE031588884.1:0-19902 GCA_000404065.3 Pinus taeda
TTGTGAAAAAGTTTGCTGAAAGGGAAAAGCCTTTGGAAAGAAGACAGTCCCTGAATCTTCTGAAGAGACTGTATGCATGGCTAATAAAGAAAAATATCCTGCTCAAGATTCTACAAGAGGAAGAGGTGGACGAAGAGGAAGAGGAAGATACTTCAGAGGCAAGGGGGGAGACATTCTCAAGGAGAAAAGGCAGATTTACATTGTATTCACTGCAAAAGAAATGGATCACATGATGCCTCTACATGCAAGCTACCATGGGACAAAATTGAGCAGAGAAGAAAAAGGTTAAAACTGATGATACAGACAAAGGTAAAGCACCTGAATCCGCTCACTATGTTGAGGCACAATGTAACATTGGAGTAAATGAAGATTTGTTTAATACTTCACTTGCTTCCTCGAAAAATGATTGGTTGTTTGATTCAGGAGCAACCTGTCACATGACTCATAGAAAAGATTTTTTTGAAGATTTCACTGACAATGTTGATGGAGCAGTATACTTTGCAGATCAATTAAAAATCAAGCCATCGGGGCTTGGCACAATCAGGCTTAAATTGAATGGTCTTCTAGACTTCCTTCTGCATAATGTTCTATATCTCCCACAGCTGAAGAGAAACTTGCTGTCCTTGGTCCACATCCACCAGCAAGATCACTCCATTCATATGTTTGATGGCAAGCCTGAGGTGAGAAAAGCATCTGACCACTCACTTGTCACGAGGGGAATAGGAGAAGAAAGGCTTCTCAAGCTGCAAGGTACCTCTGCTCGTACACAACATTTCTCATACAACTCTCATTATGAAGAAGGTACACTGCAGCTCATAGAACAGCATGGATCGTACCATATTCAAGATTGTTCTATTCATTCTTTCAGCTACACCATTCTGTTGGGGATTATAAGGCACAGTTGTTTGATGTTTGATCCCATGTTGGCGAAGATAGTTTTCAAATTCATTTGATGTATATTTTTTTCCATTATCAGTGCGAATAGACCCAATATGAGATTGTGCATCATTTTCAATCCATTTATGAAAATTCTTGAATGTTTGAAAAGCATCAGATTTGTTCTTCAATAAATAAACCCAGCACATTCTGGTGTAGTCATCAATAAACTTCATGATATATTTATTTCCATTTGCAGAAGAAACAGGCATTGGACCACATAAATCTGAATGGATGAGTTCAAGTTTCCTATGTGCTCTTGAATGTGAATCATGAAAAAGACTGTTTGCTATGCTTTCCTAGAATGCAAGCATCACATTGCTTAAGTTTTCTAGGAATTGTAGGCAAACCAGCAACACCATTTTTTTCAATAAGCGGAGACTGTCATAGTTCAAATGTCCAAATCTAGCATGCCATAATAAACTTGATGGAAGTGTACCTTCTTCATGATGAGAATTGTATGAGAAATGTTGTGTATGAGCAGAGGTTCCTTGTAGCTTCAGAAGCCTTTCTTCTTCTATTCCCTTCATGACAAGTGAGTGGTCAGATGCTTTTCTTACCTCAAGCTTGCCATCAAATATATGAATGGAGTGACCTTGCTAGCGGATGTGGACCAAGGACAGCAAGTTTCTCTTGAGCTGTGGGAGATATAGTACATGATGCAGAAGAAAGTCTGAAAGACCAAGCAGTTTAAGCCTGATTGTGCCAAGCCCTAGTGGCTTGATTTTTGATTGGTCTGCAAAGTATACTGCTCCATCAACATTATCAGTGAAATCTGCAAAAAAATCTTTTCTATGAGTCATGTGGCAGGTTGCTCCTGAATCAAGCAACCAATCATTTTTCCAAGAAGCAAGTGAAGCATTAAATAAATCTTCATTTACTCCAATGTTACATTGTGCCACAACATAGTGAGCGGATTCAGGTGCTTTACCTTTGTCTGTATCATCAGTTTTACCTTTTTGTTGGTTTCTTTTCTGTTCAATTTTGTCCCATGGTAGCTTGCATGTAGAGGCATCATGTGATCCATTTCTTTTGCAGCGTATGTAGTGAAAATCTGCCTTTTGTCCATGAGAATGTCTACCCCCCCTGCCTCTGAAATATCTTCCTCTTCCTCTTCGACCACCTCTTCCTCTTGTAGAATCTTGAGCAGGATGCTTTTCTTTATGAGCAAGGCACACAGCCTCTTCAAAAGATTCAAGCGTTGTCTTCTTTCCAAAAAGCTTTTTCTCTTTCAGCAAACTTTTTCACAAGAGAGTCAAAGGTTATATCTTTGAGATTTCCATTTGCTTGCAATGACTCAAGATAATTGGAGTAAGTAGAATAAAGTGCCTTGAGAAAAGCAATAAAAGGAATATCCAATTCAACCTTAGTGGATTTGATATCATGCATTATAGACTTTACTTCAGATGCAAGAGCAAGAGGATCATTATTTTGCAGTTCAAGAGTGAAGAGTTTAATCATGAGTTGAACAACTTCAAGTGCAGAATGTGAGTCATAGAGTTCTTTCAGTTTTTGTAAGGCTTCAAAGGCAGTTGAATATGACGAAATATGGCGACTCACCTCTTCATTTACAGATGTTGCGATTAATGCATAAGCTTTGTTGTTCTTGTTTTCCCAAATGACGAGTTCTTTGTCTGAAGTAGGCTGTACTGGTTCATTGTCTCCGTCTCCGACACACACTCCTTTCCACAACTCGTTGAAAATGAGGGTGTGTTTTATCATTCGGGGCCATTCAGGATAGTTCTCCTTTCCAGTGAGAACTATTCCCACCATGGATATGATTGAATGCATTCTGTAAAAAAAAACTTATTCTGATAGAAAAAATACTTCTGCCAATATACAGTAAAATTGTACTTCTGGTGGTAATTTTTTTTTACATTTCAAAAGAGCATTTTCTCCATGTACAGTCTTTGTCTCTAATGAAAATATAAAACATAGATCAGCTATGCATTCTCAGAAAAATTTCAAATTTCATCCTCATCACATGAAAAAGCAACAAAAAAAGGTGGAAGATTGTAGCTACCATATGGACCCTTTAAAAATATTCAACGCACAATATATATCGAATATGTTTGGCTGCAATATATATCGAATACCATACAACATACCCACTTCACTCACAGAATGACCTTCAAGAAAGAAAGGAACACCAGCACACGACAACCATGTATAAAAGGATTGCAGCTATCATATGGCTTTCAAGGATTCATGCAGCATATCATTTAAAATTTCCCAGCATAACATTAACGCAGGATTCACACAGCCATTTGAATGAACCGTACCATTTCAAAGAAGAAGCATTCCATCATACGTTGCTCTCTTCAGCACATACGAACCAAAGAAGGAGTTTCGACCAGCATTCATTCAATAAAATAAAATGATCTTCACCCCCACAACTGTGCACAATTGTTATGGCAGCTTCAACTCATTAGTCAGGGCAACCATCGACTTCATACATTTCAGCAATTTTCTTTCAAAGAATTAACACAGAGTTTCCAGAGTTTACAGGAGAACCTGCGTGGAGCAGTGTTCTGGTGACTGTGGCAACAGCGTTTAGGTGATTGTGGCAGCAGCGTTCAGGGGACTACATGGAGCAGGCTACCAACATTTATGAACATGCAGCGTTTTTGAATGGAGAGACAGCGCTTTGTATGGAAGGCTATTTTGAATGGAGAGCAGAGGAGCAGAGGAGAAAAATAGGGAGTTACAAAGGGCATAAAAGCTAAGAAAAAGGAGTTGGCTCTGATACCATGTCAGGCCAGGCAGTAACTCAATAAGGCAAAAATGATTCGTGTGTTCTATTCCATCAGGTAGGTCTTCATTATATACATGAGGGAGAGATTGTTCTGTTCATCTCCCGATGACTGTTCATATTTCTTATTTATCTATTTACATAAATTCACCCAATCACAAGGATTAGGTGTCAACAAATACAAATCCAAAAATCATCCGAAGAACCCTCAGATGATTAGAAGAAATATAGCAAACCAAATTGTCCAAGTCAGTTCTGAAGAGTCAACTAGCTAGGAGTAGAGCGTCAGGATTGGGAGGTGAACATGAGAGTGGTACTGGTTCTACTTCACCATCAGCATCTACAGCCAACCTTGTAGCTACCTCATCATTTTTTGTTCCTAGAACCACGCCTGGTTCACAACCATCTATGTCTTCAATTATTAAAAAAAGAGAGAAATAGGAAGCTGACAAGTTGTTGGACAAGTTTTTCTTTGGAGTGATCTTCCTTTCAGTATTGCAAGGAACAATCCATTTTTTCAGCCCACAGTTGAAGATATTGCTATTGTTGGCCCAAGATACAAAGTCCCTTTTATGATGACTTTAGAGGGCGCATTCTTCAAAATAAAAAGGTTGACTGCACTAAGAGATTGAAGGAGTTTAGGGCGTCATGGGCACACACTGAATGCACTGTGGTGTCAGATGGTTGGACTGATCAAAAGGGTAGAAGTCTTATTAACTTCTTGGTTAATTGTCCCAAGGGGACAATGTTTATGAAATTTGTTGATGCATCTGCACATATCAAAGATGCACAGTTATTATGTGATTTGTTGGATGTGTTCATTTAGGAGGTGGGTCCACAACATGTCGTCCAAGTCATAATGGACAATACTGCAAATTATGTTGCTACTAGCAAGATGCTTATGGAGAGGCATCCTACCTTATTTTGGACACCTTGTGTTGCACACTGCATTGATTTGAAATTAGAGGACATAGGAAAAATTCCTTTTGTCAAGAATATTGTTGAATCATCAAAAAGCATTACAAAATTTATATATAATCATGTATCTGTGCTTCATTTGATGAAAACATTTACCAACAACAAGGAGTTGGTGCGCCCTGCCATTCCACGGTTTGCCACCAGTTACATATCTCTTCAATCCCTCTTGAATTCTATGTGGGATGTGAAGCGAATGTTTCTTTCAGGTGAGTAGCGTGCTATGGCATTTAGCCGCAAACCAGAGGGAGAGGCCATATGCAAGTTAGTTTCATAACAGGAAAGCTTATGGGTGGGAGTGCAGGAGGTGTGTAACATTACAACCTTTGGTAAAGGTCTTTCGATTAGTTAATGGAGACATGCGCACAATGGGCTACTTGTATGAGGCCATGGATAGGGCCAAAGAATCCATTTGGACCTACTATGATGATAAGGGGGATGACGGGTTTGAAAAACAACAACTCCTACGGGAAGTGATTAATGAGCGATGGAACAATACACTCCATTGTTCCATTCATGTTGTAGGGATCTACCTGAACCCCGCATTGGATTACTCATGTGGTTTCTTATTTCATGTTGAGGTCATGGATGGATTCTTCACTAGTGTTTAGAGGATGGTGTCATCTCCAACAGAACGTGCAGAAATCTCCAAAGAAATGGAGATATACAGGATGGCAGGTGGCACATTTAACTTTGACATGGCTATTGTGGATAGGAAGACAAAAATGCCAAGTAAGCTTTAGTTTGTTTCAAATTTCATTATCTCTTCAAGTTCATAATTTGCTTCAACTTTCAAATTTCATTTTTTTCTTGTGTTTATCTTCTTTGTTGTAGATGCATGTTGGAGAAGCTATGGTGGCAGAGAACCCAATCTCCAAAGGCTCAGCCAAACATGTAGCTCCTCGGGATGCAAGTGCAACTGGAGTGTATTTGAAAAAATACACACCAAGAAGCACAAGAAGTTAAAACATTCCAAAATTCCAATTAATTTTTTGAATTCATTAAATAATATTTTTTTATAATTATTATTTTATTATTTATAATTTATTAATTTATGACCCTTGTATAGGTTGGAGTCCCAGCGACTTAATGACATGGTTTACGTCTAATACAATCTTCGATTGTGAGTGAGGCAACTTGAGAACACCTAATGTGGAGGCCATCTCATTGGATGGGATTGACACTAATACTGCATGGAGGGTTGAGGCCGAGAGGCCTATCATGGAGTCGGTCGCTGATTGGTTAGAGCATGAGGTAGTGGAGGGGGTAGAGAAGGAGGAGGAAGAGGTGACACCACCTACCCCTATCACTAGTAGAGGATGTGGTCTACTTGCTATAGCTCCTAGTTCTTCAGCTTCTAGAGCACAGCAGATTCCACTACCAGCTCCACCGCCATCTACATCTAGAGGGAAAGTTGTTGCATTTTCTCGCAAAATGGGCAGAGGAAATCAATAGTATATTGATTTGGGGTAGCATGGGATGTGCTCTAGCCACAAAATTTGGTGGAAAGGTTGGGGCACATGAGATCTTCAATACCCAAAAAGGGTTTGGGCAGATTCTAAACAGTTCAAAAGATATTAAAATAATTAATATTTTTAATGGAGTTCCTTACTCTAAACTTCGGGAAAATAAAATATTAATGGGAATTAATATGAAACTGTGTTAGAATGGTCCAAAAGACATGGATCAAGCCAGATCTAATCTTAGCCATTGATTAGGGACTTAATCTCAGCCGTTGATATGTCAACAAGAAAAGTATAAGAGGAGGCTTGGGGGTCACTTGGAGAGGACACCAGAGTGATCAGTGATTCTATTCTCTGGAGCAGGGTTTGCTAAGAGAGATAGAATTAGTAATCGGGAGTTGCAGCTGAGGGGCATTGAGTAAAGAGAGACAGAGAGGAAGATATAGTGTCGGGAGAGCAGCGCAATAGCCGGGGAGAGTAACGCAGAGCCAGCCAGGGTTCACACAGAGGCAGTCGGGAGCTGCGCAGAGCCCTAGAGAGGTCAGCATTGCTGACACAGAGGGCCAGAGGGCTAACACAGGGCCTCCTAAGGTTGACGCAAACCCATCCGGGGTGACACAAGGCCAGCGCTGGGGTTTCTGGGGTAGATTGGTGCTGAGTAATTATCGGAAGGATTATCCGGGGTTTCAGCCAGGAGATTTGTCAGAAACTGAGAGGTATTACTGCCAAAAAAATTCTCTGTTGGGTAGGCCAGTTTCGGCACCCAAAGTGTACTCTGATATTGCTTAATAAGAAAACCCTCAGATAGCTACATCAATTTTCCCACATTGGGTTTTTTCGGGGGACATTGGTCCAAAAATAATGGTGTCATATGGTGTGATTGTTTATATTTCCTTTAGTTGTTGATCTGTAATATGTTGAGTATGCACTAATGTTTATTTTCAGTATTTACATTGTAAATAACTTGTTAAGCAAAATAACATATAGGTAGGAATAAATCAGATAAAGTGCATGGAGGGTTTCTAACTAAGTAAACTTAGAAACTTCAACATGGTATCAGAGCGTGATTGTAGATCACAAGAGAACTAAGGACATCAGCTGAGCGGAGCAATAGCAACAGAAAACAGTTGTCCCGAGGTGACAGAAGTTGTTTCTAGCAGAGCAGCAACAAGGGAAGGGTGACACAGTGCTTGTGTCATCAAGGGTGAGCCGAGAAGAGGCAGTGCAAAGGCTAAGGAAGGCAAACGGAACCTCACGCAGAGCCACGCAGGGCTGACGCAGTTGGCTGAGGAGGCCGGGTTGCTGGTGTCGGGATTGCGCAGAGCCTAGGAGTTCTCACCTTCCGATTGCTAGGGTTTAGAAGGCTGTGGGAATATTGTAGAGTGGAGCTGGTGACATACTGTAGTCAGAACAATACCTAACAGAGCAAGGCCAAGAGGAGCTGCTACCGAGGGTTTCTAGCAGAGGAACCTGGATCAGTGGTGCAGTTACACAAGACGATTAGAGTGGGGGGCATCTCAATAGTGGCAGAAAGATTTCCAGGAGGGAAATCAGGACTCAGAGGGAGTCCAGAAGAGAACATCCAAACAGGAAGTAGAGACTCAGAGGAATCGAACAAAGAACTTCCAAGAGGGAAGTAGAGGAGCATCATGGCACTACATGGAGTAAGAGACCAGGATAGACTGGACGGAGAGTCGAACTTCGCAGTCTGGAAGGCCAGAATCTTATCCGTACTTGACAGAAATCGTTTCAAGAACTTTGCCTTGAAGGTTATAGCTATCCCAGTCAACCCCAATGATAACGACAAGTACAAGGAGGCAATGGCGAGGGCCAAAAGCATCATCCTTGACGAGGTCAAGGAGCATGTAATACCACACATTGTCGAGAAGGAAACAGCATATGAGATGTGGGAGGCCCTCAAGAAATTGTACCAGCATACTTCTGTGCAGAGAAGAATGTTACTTGAGAATCAATTATGGTCATGTCAGATGAAGAAGGGAGAACCGGATCAACACCTTCCTCAGAGGACTAAACGAGATCCGAGATCAGTGGACTGCTATAGAAGCCACATCGGATCAGGAGTTGATGGTGATGACGGTCCTGAATGCAGTCTTAGAAGACTGGGAGGTATTTGTCCAAAGTATACTAGGCAGAGGGACACTTCCACCTTGGGATGAGATGTGGGCAGCTCTTCGTCAGGAAGAGATCAGACGACAGTCGAAGACAGGTAGCAGCAGCAAGGGGATCAAAGTCAAGTAGGAGGAGGAAGATGTTGCCCTAGCATCTGAGGGAAAGCAAGAAAAAGGGAAGAAGAAGGATCTCTCCAAGATCAAGTGATTCCACTGTGGGGAGTTGGGTCATTATGCGACCCAATGTCCAAGGAAGAAGAGTAAGGGAGAGTCTTCCGAGACTAAGGCAGTGCCAGCACGGGCAGAGAAGGAAGTTTTGACAGATGATGACTGTGCCATGAGTGCACATGCACTACTTGAGTGGAAATGGGGAGACATCAAGTTGTAGTCAGGCGGACTACAAGCGATGAGGGGCAGGATCCTCGAGGTACCCAGCCTCTTGGATTAGACCTTGCTAAAGGAGCCCCTAAGAGGAGTAGCAGGACTAGCTGTGTCAGGTAGAGATGGATCCGGATAGAGCGACAGAGAGAGCTACAGTGCAGGAGTCTCAAGACAGTGCGAAGCTAACAGGCTGCAGCAGTACGAGAGGCACAGGAGTGTTGCACCAGTGCAAGATGGCATAGAGAGGTGTGCAACGGTGAGAAATGCAGGGAGTTGTTGCAGCAGCGCAGAGGTCAGAGAGTGAGCACTTGTCAGCAGCAAAGGGAGCTTCAGCATCAGTGGGTGTCTCTAGCCCAACAGGGAGGTCAGATTGGGAGATCAATTACTTACTTCTCAAAAACTAAGTTGCAATGCAGCAGTGGGCAGCACGATGCAACATGATGAGAGGAGGTGCAGTGCGGATGCAGTGCTGGGAGAAAGGACTAGCAACAGCACGGATGCAAAGGGACTTGTCGTACAGATGCAGCAGTGGCAGTGGCAGAACCATGGGCAGCAATACAGGATCCAGCAGTGTAGAAGGTGTTGGGCAGGAAGGCCTAGCATCAGCACAAGTATCGATGTCGGGTGATCAAAGTAATACTCAGTGAGGAGTATTGCTAGAGCACAGTCCTCGATAAGAGGGAGTGTTGATTTGGGGTAGCATCAGATGTGCTCTAGCCACGAGATTTGGTGGAAAGGTTGGGGCACATGAGATCTCCAATACCCAGAAAGGGTTTGGGCAGATTCTAAACAGTTCAAGAGATATTAAAATAATTAATATTTTTAATGGAGTCCCTAAGTCTAAACTTAGGGAAAATAAAATAGTAATGGGAATCAATATGAAACTGTGTCAGAATGGTCCAAAAGACATGGATCAAGCCAGATCTAATCTTAGCTATTGATTAGGGACATAATCTCGGTCGTTGATATGTCAATAGGAAAAGTATAAGAGGAGGCTTAAGGGTCACTTGGAGAGGACACCAGAGTGATCAGTCATTCTATTCTCTAGACCGAGGTTTGCTAAGAGAGATAGAATTAGTGAGCGGGAGTTGCAGTTGATGGGCATTGAGTACAGAGAGACAAAGAGATAGAGATAGTGTCAGGAGAGCAGCGCAGTAGCCGGGGAGAGTGACGCAGAGCCAGCCAGGGCTCACGCAGGGCCACACAAAAGCAATCAGGAGTTGCGTAGAGCCTCATAGAGGCTAGCGTTGCTGACGTAGAGGGCCAGAGGGCTGACACAAGGCTTCCTAAGGCTAACGCGAGCCCATACGGGGTGACACAGTGCCAGTGCTAGGGTTTCTGGGGTAGATTGGTGCTGAGTAGTTGCCAGAAGGATTATCAAGGGTTTCAGCCAGGAAATTTGTCAGAAACTGAGAGATATTACTGCCAAGAAAATTCTCTGTTGGGTAGGCCAGTTTTGGCACCCAGATTATACTTTGATATTACTTAATAAGAAAACCCTCAGATAGTTGCACCGGTTTTCCCACATTGGGTTTTTCTGGGGACATTGGTCCAAAACTAATGGTGTCATATGGTGTGATTGTTTCTGTTTCCTTTAGTTGTTGATATGTAATATGTTGAGCATGCACTAGTGTTTATTTTCAGTATTTACATTGTAAATAACTTGTTAAGAAAAATAACAAGTAGGTAGGAATAAATCAGATAAAGTGCATGGAGGGTTTCTAAGTAAGTAAACTTAGAAACTTCAAAATAGTTTTAGTTATTTGGTTCATTTCATTGTATATGACATTATGACTAATGATATGAGATATAATGTTATATTTTTTGTTTATATTTTGAGGCTGATTTGGGACTCAGGACTTAGTATTCAAGACATGATTCACTGTTATGTGTGATGCAACACTAGAAATGATATTACACATTTTATATATTAGTTATTTTTTCATGTTTATGTGTCAATGCATTTATTTTATGTTGTGGATGCTTTAGATATTAAAAAAATTGAAAAAAAAATGAATATTTTTGTATTTGCCGATTTTTTCCGATTTCGGACCCTCGCTAATTTAATCCCGATCATAATGTTCACAACATTGCATATTACACATCATGCTCTCATCCCCTAGAGCCCCAAGCAGTTAGGAAGAAAAATCAATAAAGGCAAAAGACATATGAAGAAGGGTGGAAAAACAAAGGTCACGGTAACTCATGTACCACGATTTGCTCCCTCCTACACTCATATACCCAAGTATGGGCTTCCCCTTATTTTATCTACCCTGGCTCCTTAACATGTGGTCTGGATGTTTTCCTTAATCCCCACTCTGTTTCATCAGTATATCATTTGCCACCTACAATTTGAGGAATGTACCATGGATATGTCACCCCATATTGAACTTGGAGACACTTGTACATGCCAAAGCCCACTATGGAAGGGCATGCCACCATGAAGTGCCCCACTGATTCCATGACTAATAAGCTCTTTTACTTGATTATTCTAATGATTTGTTGTATTGGAGGGCAAGAGGACACATTGGATCTTATGCAGGATTGCAGGTAGATTTCCATTAGGGGCTTGGTCTCCCTATACGGGGTCCTAGCCCTCCAGAGGGCAACATTGGCACTTGTAGAGTGACCATTGAGGGCCATGGGCCTCCACCATAGCCGAGACTACCTCATGGATCCCCAACAACATTCGTTGATTGTTCACCATGCACAGCTAGCTCCACAAATAGCCATACACTTGGCAGATGTTCCAGGATCCAGGGGCTTGTTCCCCGCTGCAAAGGCACGGCTCATGTCATCATTCTAGCCCTTACAGATGGCCTATAGGAACTTCCGATCCATTTGGAAATGCATGAGAATGACCTTGTGCCCCCACACCCACTTGGGAGCACCACAGGTCCTTGCTTGGAAAACAAGAGGTCAACCCCTTGTCCACTATGACGGGAGTCCATTTCTACATCATGGCACCCTTTGGACTTCATTAGGCCTCCTCAAAGGCCTAACAACTCACTTTTCTCATCATTCGACCCTCTTGAGAGGCTCATTCATGTAATATTGAGCTATTTGGTGGGCTTGTCACTGAAAGTTTTGTTATTATGCACATTATTTTATTCTAGTGGCTAAATTAGGCCTAATTAGCTAAATCCAACTCATTAATAAGTGCATAAATAGAAGTGTGATGGAATCATTTGATCATCATCACTTGGATTGGATCATTCTCTCTTGTGAGATTTTCATTATTCTTCCTAGAGGATGAAATTCGATGGATGGATGAATTTTGATGTTTGGATCTCTCCATTTTTGTCTTGGAGCTTCTATATTGGCATATAATGACAACTGGATATACTTGTTCTCACATGTAAGTGCTCTTTCAATGCTATTTTTTCATTTTATTATGTCACATGAATGATGTTGGGATTTTCACTATACTAGGCTGAAATTTTGCTTCTTTTCTTATGTGGAAGGGTGGAAATTTGTCTTTTATTAGCGTTGCATCATGTCATGGGCCATGTTTGAATAAGTGAATGTTCCTAGAGATATTTCTTTGAAATTTTATCTTGACAAGTTATCATATATTGCATATTGAAGTATAAGGACCTTGAAGCAGTTTTCTCATGCCCTAATTGCTATGCAAAATTGTTCTAGAGGCCTCCTTGACTAAGCGAAATCATCCCAATCATTGGAATCTTCTTGACTCCATTTATCCCAAAGTAATAGGCACTGGTCTTCCATAGGTGATCACCATAAATCATATTCCTTATCACTGCTCCTCCTTTCTTCTAGGCCTAGACTCCATAGGGGACCTAGGGCATCACATTTCTCATAATTTGCCCATCAAAAAATTTCAATCTCCTAGCCTCTACTACGTTCGTGTGTTTCCTAAGATCCCTTCATCTTGACAAGTTATCATATATTGCATATTGAAGTATAAGGACCTTGAAGCAGTTTTCTCATGCCCTAATTGCTATGCGAAATTGTTCTAGAGGCCTCCTTGACTAAGCGAAATCATCCCAATCATTGGAATCTTCTTGACTCCATTTATCGCAAAGTAATAGGCACTGGTCTTCCATAGGTGATCGCCATAAATCATATTCCTTATCACTGCTCCTCCTTTCTTCTAGGCCTAGACTCCATAAGGGACCTAGGGCATCACATTTCTCATAATCTACCCATCAAAAAATTTCAATCTCCTAGCCTCTACTACGTTCGTGTGTTTCCTAAGATCCCTTCAAATTTGAAACCATTCTAACAGTGGGATTTTGAGATATTTCAAGACCTAGATCTGAGATCGATTCTTACCCTTTGTTTCCCTTGGCTAGTGATCTCATCAAGGTCATTGTATTGAGATTGTTGAAAATTCCTCCTTTGATCCTCTTCTCACCTTTAGTTAGGTCAAGCATACCCTTGATTGATCAATTCAACCTCCCTGACCTGACTTTGAGTCCACTTGGTCCCGTGTGGTCCCATAATTTTTGGAAGACAATTCTACAAAGACCATTAGGAAACCAAGTTTTCACAAGGATTTTAGGGTCTAGGTATCTCCTTTACAAGTCTTACTCTCAAACCCTAACCCTTGGAATTATCTTAAGCCCTTCCTAGAGAGCCTTTCATCTTGTCTTCCAAGCAAGCAAGTCATATATTTGAGTCTCTCTTGTGAATAAGCTTCTAGGATCAGAGTAGCACGACTCTTATAAGACCTGCGAGTGACCCGCGAGTACCCGCAAGTCTTGACAGGTTTTATAGCAAAACGGGTCAGCCTCACAGAACCTGCGGTTTCTACTCGTACCCGCGAAAACCCGCATAAAACTCGGCTACCCAAGTTGTACCCGTGAAGAACCGCATATGACCCACATAGGACCTACATAAGACCCATGGAGACCGTCAAAATTCATTTTTTTATTTTTATCTTTCTTTTTTTCTGTGCTTAAAATTTACCATATTTTAAATTTTTTTCTGCTGTATTTTACAGAGTCTTATACAGGTCATTCCCAAATCTTATGTGGGTCGTTGAGTCAATAGCCAGACGAGTCTTATACGAGTACACGTCATGCAACATTGTCTAGGATCACCTTTCATCCTATCATTGATCCATTCATCTTCGTGATCCTTATTATACTGGGTCTCCTCCCATCAGTGGAAGTCTGTAAAGTGCAAGGAGCCTTAGTTGAGGTAACAGTGAGCTATTGCTTCATTGTTGCCCTTGACCTAGTAGTTGCCCTATAAGACCCCCTCCAAGGACCCTTGCTCATTTGAGCAATAACAGGCATCTCTTTCGGCACCTCCAATATAAACAATCTGCAACTAAAAGCCTCAGGCTGTTAGGAAGACTAACTCTGAAACCACTATAATATCCCGAATGGGAAATTATGGGTATTTTTCCGAAATTCCTCTTAAACGAATTCCCAAGTCTTATGTGGGTCATTGAGTCAATAGCCAGACGAGTCTTATACGAGTACACGTCGTGCAACATTGTCTAGGATCACCTTTCATCCTATCATTGATCCATTCATCTTCGTGATCCTTATTATACTGGGTCTCCTCCCATCAGTGGAAGTCTGTAAAGTGCAAGGAGCCTTAGTTGAGGTGACAGTGAGCTATTGCTTCATTGTTGCCCTTGACCTAGTAGTTGCCCTATAAGACGCCCTCCAAGGACCCTTGCTCATTTGAGCAATAACAGGCATCTCTTTCGGCACCTCCAATATAAACAATCTGCAACTAAAAGCCTCAGGCTGGTAGGAAGACCAACTCTGAAACCACTGTAATATCCCGAATGGGAAATTATGGGCATTTTTCCGAAATTCCTCTTAAACGAAGTCTTCACATAAAATTTTCATAGATTTAACATAAAATTGCCATGTAAAATTTAGCAACATAGAACAGCAAAATAACAACATAATGAGCAGAAATAATCTCAACTTTATTTATAATATATATAAACTAGGGGTTTTACTTGTTGAAACAAGAGTTATAGCCGAGATAGAACTGGCCTCAATAATCTGCTCCAATACCACACTCGCCTTCCACCAAAACTAAATTGCACTACCACTATTAAGCTCTCCTGTGAATTTTGGATGAATTCACCAAGGGGAGATGGGTACTTGCCCAATCTCACTAAATCACCCAAGAGTTCCTGTCCTGGGGCTATAATGAAGTAGAGAACTGAGTTCTCAAACCTCTCAAGTAAGAAGAAAAATCAAATCCAAGATGTCCTCTAATGGCCTCCTCCTCTTTTTATAAATCTGATGGACCCCTTTAAAACCACTTATTTTATTATTATTTTAATCATTGAGCACATTTCCCTCTTTTTGTTTCAATTAAAATATATTTTAATGTGGGAAAATGGTAAATTGGCCACCATGTCTCCTCAGGCCACTAAAACTCATTCTAACCATCCCATCCTGTAGATCTTCTCATTCTGGTTCCAACGAGCTATTACACCAAGGCGTTCTATCAAGTATTCCTCCCAGAATGCCACCTTAAGCATAATTAATTGAGTCAGTGCCATTAATAACTTTGTTTTTTAAAAGTTGTCGGAATACAACAAAACGAAACGCAAACTATGTGGATGATAGAATATACCAAGTGAATGCCATCGAACCTCATAAAACTCCTCCAAAAGCCCTTGGGCCCGCTGATAGAGTAAACCAGCGCTTGTGACCTAACTGCCTCCAACCCTGGAAGTCCATTCTAACCATGCCGTAAGGGAAACCAGAAAAAGGAACATGACATTTATTCATAACATTGTCTTCCTCTTCAAAAAAAAAAATTCCTCCAAGCTTACTGATGAAAAGGCATATCATCTGTTTTTTGTCTTTGTAATGTTATTTGCATCTTTTGAAATTATTCGATCTGTCATCTTCGTTGATACAAGTTGATAAGATCCTTGGAGTGATATATAAAATTGTTGCATGGAGAAAGGATCTAACCATCCTAAATTAATCTTCTATGGAACCTTGCAGTTACTGGAAACTTGTGATGAATTGTTATCATAGGACTAAAGTGCATAAACTTCAGTATTCTTTGGAACATAAGTTTGTTGTTTATGTTCTAAGTGATACTGATACATAGATTGATTGAAAAGTCTACTTTTGTTATTCAGAGGACGATAAAGAGTTATTATGCTTTGACTTTCCCTTATAATGGGTGTGGCAATTTCCTGATTTACTTTTGGTACTGATGTTGTTGAATTGATTATAAAATCTTCACTTGGAATTTCCATCATCTAAACTGAGACATTTGAATATGTTTTTCCTTCAACTGGTTTGTCATTTTCTTGAGTTGTGATATTTATTGGATCGGTGTTCATATCTTTTTCTTCAACTTGGATTGAAGACCTCGACACTTCTTTCGTAATAAATTCTTCTAATTTGTTGTTCAAAGATTTCTTATCATTTTTAAGTTCCTTAATTTGAGTGAGTAGACTCTGGTTACGATTTTTGAGACGTAAGAGTTCCTCATTTTCTGAGTCAACTTTATTTTAGCATTCAAGCTTCTCGTCTCTTACACACTTGATTTGTTCTAAAAAAAATTGATTAAGGTTCTTTAAACGTAAATTTTCCTCTTCTTTTTCTGATAGACTTTTATTGAGCTTCTTATCAAAACTTTCATTTTCTTGTTCTAACTTGTGCTTCTTAGTTTTACACTTTTTGACTTGTGCAAATAGTTTTTGGGTATGATCTTTTAAACAAGAATTTTCTTCTTTTTTATTGGATATCACCTCCTCAAGCTCTTTTTGTTTTTCTGATATTGTGTTTTGATTCTTTTGAGGCATCAATTTCGGAACATCTTTAAAGTCTTCTGATGAGGGCATTATTGGTTCTTACTTCATTGTCATGTCTCGAAATGTGATCGTCTTTCCCTTATGAAAAAACATCAAAAAAAAAAAATTTCTCTATGTTTAACATGAACGTACTCAATTCTTTAAACCAAGGTCGACCAAGAATTATGTCAACCTCTTTGTCATATATAGTTGCAACAAAAAATTGCGATATGTATTCATAATGACCTACTATCACTTGTAAATCATTAATTTCATATTTTTTTCCAAAAATATTTATTGTTTCACCTACATTGGCATCTGAAATTAATAGTTGATTCGCCAAATTAATATTTATATCATTTTCGTCGTTGCTTGTACTAATAACAATATTAACATTTTTCCCTTGGATGTTCCCTTTTGATGTGATTACTCTGTAATCTGGGATTGAAAGACCTTTATAGGAAAATCTTCCTTCCTTCGTCATTTTCAATTTCTTGTATTTGGTGATTGTCTTCAAAAATAAAAGCTCTAAATATTTTTTCTTTTGATATTTAATTACTCATACTTTGTTTTTCTTGAATTCCTTTCTCAAATCACTTTTATGAATTTTTTTAATTAATTTTTATGCAAAGTCTCCTTAACAAAACTTTGGAAATAATTAAATATTCCCTTTGACTTTTTCAAAAGGATATGTTGAAGTCTCTTAAATTACCTTTTTAATCTCCTTTAATTTTTCCAAATAATCTTTTAGAACTTTTTGGTGAATTCAAAAAAAAATCTTGACTTCGCACATATAATTATCATCACCTTTGCAAATAATTATTATTATTTTTTTCCTTTGTTTTATTATTTAAATAGTCCCTTTTTTCTTTCTTAAATCACGTTTACACTTTTTAATTTTTAATTATCTGTTTTGGTTAACTTATATATATAATATATATATTATAACCAACCTTCCGCCCTTTCTTCGATGTGATGTCAATATAATAGTTATTTGAATCCTAAGATAATAACCTTGAATGGTTTTTTGAAGCACTGGGAGGTCTTTGTCAAGTATGTTATGGGTTGGGATCACCTATCCCATTGGGAGAGGCTTTGGGATGATTTCGTCCAAGAGGAGACCTAACAAAGTGGTCAACAAGGAGATTAAAGGAATAGGTTCCAAGAAGAGGCGAACTTTGCTCTGGCAAGCAAGGGTAAGTAGAAGGCCAAGAAAGGGCCAAGCGAGGGGTCCTTTTCCAAAGCTGAGAAGAAGAGGGATCCAAGCAAGGTTAAATGCTTTGCATGCCATCCATTGGGTTACTATGTCGACCAGTGCCCTAATAAGACTATGGGAAAGAAAAAGAAGTAGGTTGTTTCTATCGCATAGGTGGATGAGTTTGCAGCATGATTCGAGAATGAGTTTTCGCTCATTGAATGTCTCTAGAGTTTAGTTGCCACCAATGTGTGGTATAGTGACAATGGGACTGCTTGCAACATGAGGATTTCTACATAGAGCCCGAAGACAATGCCACATTGATAGTGGGGGTTCTTACCACATGGGAATTTCTACATAGAGCTTGGAGGCAATCCCAAGTACCATCTAGCTAGTACTGGCACAGTTAAGTTTCAAAGGGAGTCCAACAAACCCTTGTTGTTGTAGGACATGTTGTATGTTCCAAGTATGACAAAGAACATGATCTCAATTGCTACCTTGAAGGACAAGGGTTACATTGGGACCTTTGAGGAGGGAAAAGTGTATATTCGGTCCAAGAACCGCAAGGTAGTGAAAGTAATAGGGGTCATTAAGAGAAACTTGTTTCGGTTGCACTTTGAGCCAGCGCATGCATTCGTAAGTTGTAGCAAAGGGCTGGGAGAATCATGGGATAGGAGGATGGCTCATCTTCATCATGGAGCAGATCATGTGTTCAAGGAGATAGTGACGGGATTGCCAAAACTGAAGGTCGAGCAACATGACGTGTGCAAGGGTTGTGCATTGGGTGAATATGCCAAGACCAATTTTACGAGTAACAATACCGAGTCCAAAAGGATTTTGGATCTAGTAGACTTAGATGTGTGTGGGCCCATGACAACAATATCCTTGAGTGGGCACCAGTATTATGTGACCTTAATTGATGACTTCCCTAGGAAAACCTAGACCTATTTCATGAAAAATAAGGACGAGGTCTTCAGCGAATTCAAGGAGTTCAAGGCTCTAGTTGAGAATCAAACAGGGAAGAAGATCAAGATACTGAGGTCAGATAATGGAGGCAAGTACACATTGAATTCCTTCAAGGACAAGGTATCAAGAAGGTGTTGATTGTTATGTACAACCATGACGAAAATTGGTTGGAAGAGCAGGAAAAAAGGGTTACAGTTGGAGCAGCCAAGTGTTGATTTGGAGTAGCATCGGACATGCTCTAGCCACGAAAATTGGTGGAGAGACTAAAGCACATGAGATCTCCAAGACCCAGAAATGGTTTGGGCAGATTCTAACCGGTTTGGGAGATATTAAAATAATTAATATTTTTAACGGAGTTCCTAAGTCTAAACTTAGGAAAAATAAAATATTAATGGGTATTAATATAAGGCTAGGTTAGAAGGTTTCAAAAGTCATGGATCAAGTCAAATCTAATCTTAGCTGTTGATTAGAGATTTAATCTCGGTCATTGAAGGACCAACAAGAAAAGTATAAGAAAAGGCTTGAGGGTCAGTTGGAGAACAAAATGAGGGAGACCAGTCAGTTCAATTTCTAGAGTAGGGTTAGCTAAGAAATTCAAACTAGTGGTCTGGAGAGCAGCAAGAGGCAACAAGTACGGAACAGAGAGTTGAGAACATCACCAGGGGAACAGCACAGAGGTTGGAGAGGCAGACGCAGAGGCTGTAGACTGCGCAGTCACTGGAGGGCCTGCATGGGCGACGCAGAGAGGCCCATTGCGGATGCAGAGGGTATGGGAGCTATGCAGAGGTCAACTAGGCTAACGCTGAGAGTGGGGGAAGTGTTGAAGAATTTTCTCTCTATTGGGTAAGCTAGTTTGGCACCCAATTGTACTGAAGAATTGCTGAATAATAAAATCCTCCCTTGCTACACCAGTTTTCCCACATTGGGTTTTTCTGGGGACTGATTGTCCAAAAATATTTGTGTCGATGTGTTAAATCTTGTGCATGTGTTTGTTTCTGTATTATGATGTGATATCTGCAGCATAATTTATTGTAATGTTTACTAAAGGACTTTCATAAATAACTTATCGGGGAATAAGTAGTTAAAATAAATCAATTGTTGCAGTGATAGAATTTTCACACCAAGGCCATGTTCCATGACCAGAATCTTCTGGTGTTTCTATGGGAAGAGGCTTGCAACTATTGATTTTTCCTTGGCACTTCAGAATCAAGTCTATGTCTAAAACATGATCTCCTAATAACTTGACACAGGGATTCAAGATTCGTCAGATACGGGGATTCGAGTATCGGATTCGGATATGTTGACCCCTCGGAATAAGACACATTCAAATACGTTATATATTATTT
>APFE031588884.1:20107-33217 GCA_000404065.3 Pinus taeda
AAAATTAGATATTTCTTACACAAATTCTCATTAATGATACAAATTCATTGATTTCAAACATAGATCTTCATCTTGATGTAAGTTTTATTGTTTAGTATTTACAAAGTAAGTTAGTAACATTATAGCATGCATAGTACATACAAAATTCAAATACATGTCACATAAATGATAAATCAATGAATCATAAATTCTAAATTCATAAATGATAAATCATAATGCATATTCAGTTCATCAATGGTCCAATAGGAGAAAGACAAGATAGTAAGATAAAGACACTGGCAGCAATAGTTTTCTCACTAAGTCATCAAAATCAAAATGTGTTACATAGTTAGTGCAATGCCAATGGCAAATAGAAATAGAAAATATAAAATAACTAGAGGTATACAAGCCTCAAGGCAGTGAGTAGCCCATGACTCATGAGTCATCAATCCTCATAGTCATCATCAGAATCAGCATCACTGTCCTCATCATCATGGTCACCACTCCTCTCCTCTGCATCCTCCTCCTCCCCTGTATCCATAGTCGTCTCTGCATCTGCTGGTGTGGAGGATGACCCCTCTACAATATCACCATCATCAAATCTAACAGGCTCTAGCACTGAATCATTGAGAACCATGTTGGCCAATGCCAACTCAACACTGTTGTCTAGACCCATATCATCGGGAAAGACATCCCACATCTTTGTCTTTCCCTTCAACCACTCTTCCCTCTGCCTGTAAATAAGACGAAGGTTGGTGTGCACATACACCATTGTCTCTGTTGATTTGGGGTAGCATCGGATGTGCTCTAGCCACGAAATTTCGTGGAGATGTTAGGGCACATGAGATCTCCAATACCCAGAAAGGGTTTGGGCAGATTCTAAACAGTTTGAGAGATATTAAAATAATTAATATTTTTAATGGAGTCCCTAAGTCTAAACTTAGGGAAATTAAAATATTAATGTGATTTAATATAAAATTGTATTAGAATGGCCCAAAAGACATGGATCAAGCCAAATCTAATCTTAGTCGTTGATTAGGGACTTAATCTCGAGCGTTGATTTGTCAACGAGAAAAGTATAAGAGGAAGCTTGAAGGTCACTTGGAGAACACACCAGAGTGATCAATCATTCTATTCTCTAAAGTGGGGTTTGCTAAAAGAGATAGAATCAGTGATCAGTTGCAGCGAGGGGCAGTGAGTATGAGGCAGAGAGGCAGGGACAGTGCCGAGAGACCAGTGCAGAAACAGAGAGAGGCAGACGCAAAGCCAGAGGGAGCCACGCAGAGGCAGCAGAGACTGCGTAGAGCCAAAAGGGCCTGCATCATCCATGCAAAGGCTGCAAGAGTGACGCAGAGAGCCATAGAGGCAGCGCAGAGCCTCAGTAGGCTAACGCAAAGGATTTCAAGCTGACGCAAAGGCCAGCAGGGCTGGCGTTGAGCTTCAGATTGTGCTGGAGAGGGATTTCGTGGGGCAAGCTTTCTGAATACCTGTTTCCAAAGAGAGGTATTGCTGCCATATTTTTTATCTCTATCAGGTTAGCCAATTTGGCATCCAGTGTACTTAGAAAAGAACTGCTTAATAATAAAACCCTCAGATAGCTACACCGGTTTTCCCGCACTGGGTTTTTCTAGGGACATTAGTCCAAAAATAACAGTGTCATTTGTGTGCTTGTTTCTATTTCCTTCAGTTGATGATATGTAATGCGTTGAGCATGCACTTGAATTTCTTTTTAGTATTTACATGGTAAATAACTTGTTAATTAACAAAACAAGTAGGTAGGAATAAATCAATAAAGTGCACGGAGGGTTTCTAACTGTTAGACTTAGAAACTTCAACATGGTATTAGAGTGTGGTTGCAGATCACAGGAGAACTGAGGACATGAGCAGAGCAGAGCAGCAGCAACAGAAAACAGTTGTCCCGAGTGACAGAAGTTGTTCCTAGCAGCAAAGCAGCAAGGAAGGGCTAATGCAATGCCTGCGTCATCAAGTTCGAGCCAAGAAGAGGCTACGCAGAGGCTGAAGGAGGCAAAGACAGGCTCACATAGAGCCACGCAGAGGCCAGGAGGGCTAGCGCAGTTGGCTGAGGGAGCTAGTTTTTCGGTGTCGGGACTGCGCAGACCCTAAGAGCTCTCACCTTCAGGTTGCTGGGGTTTAGGAGGTTGTGGGTAAGTTACAGAGTGGAGCTGGTGAGGTACTGTAGTCAAAACAGTACCTAATAAGGCAAGGCCAAGAGGAGGGAGTTACTACCGAGGATTTCTAACCGAGAAATCCGGATCAATGGTGTAGTTGCATAGACGATCAGAGTAGGGGCCATCTCGACATCAGCGGAAGGGTTTCTAGAAGGGAAATCAAGGCTCAGAGGGAGTCACATCGAAAACTTCCACGAGGAAAGTAGAAGAGCAGCATGGCACTACACAGAGTAAGAGACGAAGAGAGACTAGACAGAGCCTCAAACTTCGCAATCTGGAAGGCCAGAATCTTATCCGTACTTGACAGAAATCGTGTCAAGCACTTCGCTTTGAGGACAATAGCGATCCCAGTTGACCCAGCTGATAACAACAAGTATGAGGAGGCAATGGCGAGGGCCAAGAGCATCATCCTTAACAAGGTCAAGGACCATGTAGAGGAAACAACAAATGAGATGTGGGAAGCCCTAAAGAAATTGCACCAGCATACTTCTGTGCAGAGAAGGATGTTACTAGAAAATCAGTTGCGATCATACCAGATGAAGAAGGGAGAATAGATCGACACCTTCCTCGGTCGATTGAATGAGATCTGGGATCAGCTGACTTCCATAGGGGCAATGTCGGATCAGGAATTGATGGTGAGAACAACCCTGAACACAGTCTCAGAAGACTGGGAGGTATTTGTCCAGAGTATACATTGGGAGGAAATGTGGGCAGCTCTTCGCCAAGAAGAGATCAGAAAGCTAAGCAAGGCTGGAAGCAGCGGCAAGGGGGTCGGAGTTAAGAACGAGGAGGAGGAGGACATTACCCTAGCATCTGAGGGAAAGTAGGAGAAATGAAAGAAGGACCTTTCCAAGATCAAATGCTTTTACTGTGGGGAGCTGGGTCATTATGTGACCCAGTGTCCAAGGAAGAAAAACATGGGAAAGGCCTCCGAGACCAAGGCAGCGCCAGCAAGGGCAAAGAAGTAAGCGGAGACAGATGATGACTGTGCCATGAGCGCACACATGCCACTTCAAAAGAAGAAGTGGGGAGACATCAAGCTGTAGTTAGACGGACTATAGGTGATGAGGGGCAGGATCCTCAAGGTACCCAGCCTCTTGGATTAGACCTTTGCTACGGGAGCCCCAAAGAGGAGTAGCAGTACTGGCGGATGTGGGCAGAGACGGATGTGGATGAAGCGCAGAGAGAGCTACAGTGCAGAATTCCTAGGACAGCGCGAGGCTAGCAGACTGCAACAGTGCGAGAGGCACGGGAGTGTTGCACTAGTGCAGGATGGCACAGAGAGGTGTGCAACAGTGTGAGATGCAAGGAGTCATTGCAGCAGCGCAGAGGTTAGAGAGGGAGCACTTCTCAGGAGTAGAGGGAGCTTCAGCATCAGGAGTACTCTAGCCTGACAAAGAGGTCAGAGTTGGGAGATCAGTTACCTACTTCTTAGTAACTGAGTTGTAGTGCAGATGCAACAGTGGCAGTGGCAAGGCCACGGGAATTAGCACGGATGTAGAGGGAGCTCTCATACAGATGCAGCAATGGCAGTGGAAAAGCTATGGCCAGCAATACAGGATGCTGCAATGCAAAGGATGATGGGCAACAGGCCTAGCATTAGCATAGAAACCGATGCCAGATGATCAGAGTGATACTCAGTAAGGAGTATTGCTAGAGCACAGTCCTCGCTAAGAGGGAGTGTTGATTTGAGGTAGCATCGGATGTGCTCTAGCCACGAAATTTGGTGGTGAGGTTAGGGCACATGAGATCTCCAATACTGAAAAAGGGTTTCTGCAGATTCTAAACAGTTTGGGAGATATTAAAATAATTAATATTTTTAATGGAGTCCCTGAGTCTAAACTTAGGGAAATTAAAATATTAATGTGAATTAATATAAAAATTGTATTAGAATGGCCCAAAAGACATGGATCAAGCCAAATCTAATCTTAGTCGTTGATTAGGGACTTAATCTCGAGCGTTGATTTGTCAACGAGAAAAGTATAAGAGGAAGCTTGAAGGTCACTTGGAGAACACACCAGAGTGATCAATCATTCTATTCTCTAAAGTGGGGTTTGCTAAAAGAGATAGAATCAGTGATCAGTTGCAGCGAGGGGCAGTGAGTATGAGGCAGAGAGGCAGGGACAGTGCCGAGAGACCAGTGCAGAAACAGAGAGAGGCAGACGCAAAGCCAGAGGGAGCCACGCAGAGGCAGCAGAGACTGCGTAGAGCCAAAAGGGCCTGCATCATCCATGCAAAGGCTGCAAGAGTGACGCAGAGAGCCATAGAGGCAGCGCAGAGCCTCAGTAGGCTAACGCAAAGGATTTCAAGCTGACGCAAAGGCCAGCAGGGCTGGCGTTGAGCTTCAGATTGTGCTGGAGAGGGATTTCGTGGGGCAAGCTTTCTGAATACCTGTTTCCAAAGAGAGGTATTGCTGCCATATTTTTTATCTCTATCAGGTTAGCCAATTTGGCATCCAGTGTACTTAGAAAAGAACTGCTTAATAATAAAACCCTCAGATAGCTACACCGGTTTTCCCGCACTGGGTTTTTCTAGGGACATTAGTCCAAAAATAACAGTGTCATTTGTGTGCTTGTTTCTATTTCCTTCAGTTGATGATATGTAATGCGTTGAGCATGCACTTGAATTTCTTTTTAGTATTTACATGGTAAATAACTTGTTAATTAACAAAACAAGTAGGTAGGAATAAATCAATAAAGTGCACGGAGGGTTTCTAACTGTTAGACTTAGAAACTTCAACATGGTATTAGAGTGTGGTTGCAGATCACAGGAGAACTGAGGACATGAGCAGAGCAGAGCAGCAGCAACAGAAAACAGTTGTCCCGAGTGACAGAAGTTGTTCCTAGCAGCAAAGCAGCAAGGAAGGGCTAATGCAATGCCTGCGTCATCAAGTTCGAGCCAAGAAGAGGCTACGCAGAGGCTGAAGGAGGCAAAGACAGGCTCACATAGAGCCACGCAGAGGCCAGGAGGGCTAGCGCAGTTGGCTGAGGGAGCTAGTTTTTCGGTGTCGGGACTGCGCAGACCCTAAGAGCTCTCACCTTCAGGTTGCTGGGGTTTAGGAGGTTGTGGGTAAGTTACAGAGTGGAGCTGGTGAGGTACTGTAGTCAAAACAGTACCTAATAAGGCAAGGCCAAGAGGAGGGAGTTACTACCGAGGATTTCTAACCGAGAAATCCGGATCAATGGTGTAGTTGCATAGACGATCAGAGTAGGGGCCATCTCGACATCAGCGGAAGGGTTTCTAGAAGGGAAATCAAGGCTCAGAGGGAGTCACATCGAAAACTTCCACGAGGAAAGTAGAAGAGCAGCATGGCACTACACAGAGTAAGAGACGAAGAGAGACTAGACAGAGCCTCAAACTTCGCAATCTGGAAGGCCAGAATCTTATCCGTACTTGACAGAAATCGTGTCAAGCACTTCGCTTTGAGGACAATAGCGATCCCAGTTGACCCAGCTGATAACAACAAGTATGAGGAGGCAATGGCGAGGGCCAAGAGCATCATCCTTAACAAGGTCAAGGACCATGTAGAGGAAACAACAAATGAGATGTGGGAAGCCCTAAAGAAATTGCACCAGCATACTTCTGTGCAGAGAAGGATGTTACTAGAAAATCAGTTGCGATCATACCAGATGAAGAAGGGAGAATAGATCGACACCTTCCTCGGTCGATTGAATGAGATCTGGGATCAGCTGACTTCCATAGGGGCAATGTCGGATCAGGAATTGATGGTGAGAACAACCCTGAACACAGTCTCAGAAGACTGGGAGGTATTTGTCCAGAGTATACATTGGGAGGAAATGTGGGCAGCTCTTCGCCAAGAAGAGATCAGAAAGCTAAGCAAGGCTGGAAGCAGCGGCAAGGGGGTCGGAGTTAAGAACGAGGAGGAGGAGGACATTACCCTAGCATCTGAGGGAAAGTAGGAGAAATGAAAGAAGGACCTTTCCAAGATCAAATGCTTTTACTGTGGGGAGCTGGGTCATTATGTGACCCAGTGTCCAAGGAAGAAAAACATGGGAAAGGCCTCCGAGACCAAGGCAGCGCCAGCAAGGGCAAAGAAGTAAGCGGAGACAGATGATGACTGTGCCATGAGCGCACACATGCCACTTCAAAAGAAGAAGTGGGGAGACATCAAGCTGTAGTTAGACGGACTATAGGTGATGAGGGGCAGGATCCTCAAGGTACCCAGCCTCTTGGATTAGACCTTTGCTACGGGAGCCCCAAAGAGGAGTAGCAGTACTGGCGGATGTGGGCAGAGACGGATGTGGATGAAGCGCAGAGAGAGCTACAGTGCAGAATTCCTAGGACAGCGCGAGGCTAGCAGACTGCAACAGTGCGAGAGGCACGGGAGTGTTGCACTAGTGCAGGATGGCACAGAGAGGTGTGCAACAGTGTGAGATGCAAGGAGTCATTGCAGCAGCGCAGAGGTTAGAGAGGGAGCACTTCTCAGGAGTAGAGGGAGCTTCAGCATCAGGAGTACTCTAGCCTGACAAAGAGGTCAGAGTTGGGAGATCAGTTACCTACTTCTTAGTAACTGAGTTGTAGTGCAGATGCAACAGTGGCAGTGGCAAGGCCACGGGAATTAGCACGGATGTAGAGGGAGCTCTCATACAGATGCAGCAATGGCAGTGGAAAAGCTATGGCCAGCAATACAGGATGCTGCAATGCAAAGGATGATGGGCAACAGGCCTAGCATTAGCATAGAAACCGATGCCAGATGATCAGAGTGATACTCAGTAAGGAGTATTGCTAGAGCACAGTCCTCGCTAAGAGGGAGTGTTGATTTGAGGTAGCATCGGATGTGCTCTAGCCACGAAATTTGGTGGTGAGGTTAGGGCACATGAGATCTCCAATACTGAAAAAGGGTTTCTGCAGATTCTAAACAGTTTGGGAGATATTAAAATAATTAATATTTTTAATGGAGTCCCTGAGTCTAAACTTAGGGAAATTAAAATATTAATGTGAATTAATATAAAACTGTGTTAGAATGGTCCAAAAGACATGGATCAAGCCAGATCTAATCTTAGCCGGTCGATTAGGACTTAATCTCGGTCGTTGATTTGTCAACAAGAAAAGTATAAGAGGAGGCTTGAGGGTCACTTGGAGAACACACCAGAGTGATCAGTCATTCTATTCTCTAGAGAGGGGTTTGCTAAGAGAGATAGAATCAGTGATCAGTTGCAGCGAGGGGCAGTGAGTACGAGGCAGAGAGGCAGGGACAGTGCAAAGAGACCAACGCAGATGCAGAGAGAGGCAAACACAGAGCCAGAGGGAGCCACGCATAGACAGCAAAGACTGGGTAGAGCCAGAAGGGCCTGTGTCATCCATGCAGAGGCTGCAAGAGTGACGCAGAGAGCCAGAGAGGCAATGTAGAGCCTCAATAGGCTGACGTAGAGGGTTTCAGGCTGATGTAGAGGCCAGCAGGGTTGACGCTAAGATTCAGATTGTGTTGGACAGGGATTTCGTGGAGCAGGCTTTCTGAATACCTGTTTCCGAAGAGAGGTATTGCTGCCAGATTTTTTCTATGTGTCGAGTTAGCCAATTTGGCACCCAGTGTACTCAGAAAAGAACTGCTTAATAATAAAACTCTCAGATAACTGCATCGGTTTTCCCGCATTGGGTTTTCCAGGGACATTGGTCCAAAAATAATGGTGTCATTTGTGTGCTTGTTTCTATTTTCTTTAGTTGATGATCTGTAATGTGTTGAGCATGCACTTGTATTTATTTTTCAGTATTTACATGGTAAATAACTTGTTAATTAACAGAACAAGTATTTAAGAATAAATCAGTAAAGTGAATGGAGGGTTTCTAACTCTTAGACTTAGAAACTTCGACATGGTATCAAAACGTGGTTGCAGATCACAAGAGAACTGAGGACATTAGCAGAGCAAAGCAGCAACAGCAGAAAACAACTGCCCCATGTGACAAAAGTTGTTCCTAGCAATAAAGCAGCAAGGAAGGGGTGATGCAGTTCCTGCATCATCAAGTTTGAGCCAAGAAGAGGTTGCGCAGAGGCTGAAGGAGGCAAAGACATGCTCACACAAAGCCACGCAGAGGCCAGGAGGGAAGACGCAATTGGCTGAGGGATCTAGTTTGTCGGTGTCGAGACTGCGCAGAGCCTAAGAGCTCTCACTTTCAGGTTGATGGGGTTTAGGAGGTTGTGGGTAAGTTGCAGAGTGGAGTTGGTGGGGTACTATAGTCAGAACAGTACCTAACAGGGCAAGACCAAGGAAGAGGGAGTTGCTACCGAGGGTTTCTAGTTGAGAAATCCGGATCAGTGGTGCAGTTGCACAAACGATCAGAGTAGGGGGCATCTCGACATTAGCAGAAGGGTTTCCAAGAGGGAAATCAAGGCTTAGATGGAGTCACATCGAGAACTTCCACGAGGGAAGTAGAAAAGCAGCATGGCACTACACGAAGTAAGAGACCAGGACAGACTGGACGGAGCCTCAAACTTCACAGTCTGGAAGGCCAAAATCTTATCCGTACTTGACAGAAATTGTGTTAAGCACTTCACCTTGAGGACGATAGCGATCCAAGTTGACCCAACTGATAACGACAAGTACGGGAGGCAATGGCGAGGGCCAAGAGCATCATCCTTGACGGGGTCAAGGACCATGTAGTACCACACATTGTCGAGAAGGAAATGGTAAATGAGATGTGGGAGGCCCTAAAGAAATTGTACCAGCATACTTCTGTGCAAAGAAGGATGTTACTAGAATATCAGTTGCAGCTATACCAGATGAAGAAGGGAGAACAGATTGACACCTTCCTCGGTCGATTGAATGAGATCTGGGATCAGCTAACTTCCATAGGGGCAACGCCGGATCAAGAATTGATGGTGAGAACAGCCCTGAACGTAGTCTTAGAAAACTGGGAGGCATTTGTCCAGAGTATTCTGGGCAGAGCGACCCTTCCACATTGGGAGGAAATGTAGGTGGCTCTTCGCCAAGAAGAGATCAGAAGGCTAAGCAAGGCAGGAAGCAGTGGCAAGGGGATCAGAGTCAAGAAGGAGGAGGAGGAGGATGTTGCCCTAGGATCTGAGGGAAAGCAATAGAAACGGAAGAAGAAGGACCTCTCCAAGATCAAATGCTTCCACTGTGGGGAGCTGGGTCATTATGTGACCCAGTGTCCAAGGAAGAAGAACAAGGGAGAGGCCTCTGAGACCAAGGCAGCGCCAGCAAGGGCAAAGAAGGAAGCGGGGACAGATGATGACTGTGCCATGAGTGCACACACGCCACTTCAGAAGAAGAAGTGGGGAGACATCAAGCTATAGTCAGACGGACTACAAGCGATGAGGGGCAGGATCCTCAAGGTACTCAGCCTCTTGAATTAGACCTTGCTATAGGAGCCCCAAAGAGGAGTAGCAGTAGTGGCGGATGTGGGCAGGGACAGATGCGGATGAAGCGGCAGAGAGAGCTATAGTGCAGAATTCCCAAGACGGTGCGAGGCTAGCAGGCTGCAACAGTGCAAGAGGTATGGGAGTGTTGCACTAGTGCAGGATGGCACAGAGAGGTGTGCAATGGTGCGAGATGCAGGGAGTTGTTGTAGCAGCGAAGAGGTCAGAGAGGGAGCACTTGTCAGCGGTAGAGGGAGCTTCAGCATCAGGAGTAGTCTAGCCTGACAGAGAGGTCAGATTTGGGAGATCAATTACTTACTTCACAGCAGTGTTCCACAGGGATGCGTACCCCAAGGTCGGGTGCGTGCACCCCTCGCACCCCACGCACCCAAGATGGGGGGACGTCTGGGGAAACGTTTCCCCACGTCCCCCTTTTTCGGAGACGAGGGAAAACGCGGGGGAGACGTTTCCCTAGTGTGGGGGACGCGACTCCCCAAAAGGCGAATGCCTAGACGCCCCCCTCAAAATGGTCTGTGCGTCCCCCCTTAAATTTGCTTGTAAACAATGAGTTATGATAGGGAAAACCTAGTATTTGACCATATTTCCCTACTAATGCTATGTAATTCATGGTAATGTTAAATTCTTAAAGTAAAAGTAACATTCTCCTTTATCTTTCATTTTCATCCTTTTAATTAAATTTTTAACATTACCATGAAATGACTCAGGATGTTTGAGAGTAGTTCCGACCTCATTGGATTTCATATGGAGAAAGTAGAATTTTAGATCTCACTCAAAATCCAACAGAATTAACAGTTTTTCAGGAATTCAGGATTTGATGGATTGCAATGCTTCCATTGCATTTTCTCATGTACAAGGGTATGGAAATAGTCTTTAATCAAGAGCACCAAGCCCTTTGTGTACTTTAGAGTGACCTTTAGACTCGTCACTCCATTGCTTTTGAGTTTTAGTTATATCAATTTAATATTTCAGTCTTTAGATTTCAGTATCTATTATAGTCTATTTTGCTTAGTACTAATTAAATTCTAGAATGATAAATGATGAATTTTAATTTTAAATCAATTTAGAATCTAGAATGATCAATTTAACTTTTAAATCAATGTAGATTGTAGAATGGTGAATAATGAATAATGAATATGGGTCAGAGTATTTCATTATTGAATCTCGTGGTTTATGGATGAATCATGTATGTATTAGTAAGAATGATGAGTATGGATCAATGTATTTCATTATTTAATTCAATTATGTATGTATCGTTCTCTTTATGCTTTCATTATTGAATATGAATTTGAAATATATATATATATAAAAGGAAAAAATTATATACGCCGACGTCCCCCCGTCCCCTGTAAATTTCAATAAAATTTGAGGGTACTCCCACACATCCCCCTTGTGCGTTTCCCCGCACCCACGTCTCACTGTCCCGAAGTCTTGGTGGAACATTACTTCTCAATAACTGAGTTGCAGTGCAGCAGTTAGCAGTGGTAGTGCTATGGGCAACACGATGTAGCATGCAAAAGAGGAGATGCAGTGCAGACGCAGCAGTGGCAGTGGCAGTGTTAGGTCCCTATAATACTAGTGATGCCCCCATTAATATTGTAGTTGTATCTCTTATTAATATTGTTGTGCCCCTATTGTCCCCATATTGTTATTACTGTGCCCCATTGAATCCCTCTATTGTTATTTTTGTGCCTTTACATTATTATTGTTAGATCGGCTTGGTTATATTGTGACCCCTTAGACTCCTATATATAGAAAGGAAGTTTTGTCATTTGAATCATCCAAGAATTGTTCTTTTGTGTAATGTAAAGGAGGTTGCCCCCTCGAAAAGGTTGAATTCTAAGGCGTTCAACTATATTTTCTATCTTTTTGTGAGCTGGTTTCATAACATTTGGTACCAGAGCTTTGGATTCTAGGGTTTCGCTGCTCCAAATAGGTCATCGTGGAATTTTCGCTATAATGTTTTTTCTGCGACATTTCAGAAGCGAAAAAAAAAACCCCTTTGAGACAAAATCGCACTAAACCTCGGGTACAAATTTCAGAGATTTTCGCGCTATATTTGCGGAGATATTATCTAAGGAAGTTGGTGTTTTGCAGACTTCTGAATTACATTCCAAACAGGTGACCTAGGGAAAATCGTCATAACTTTCTCTCTGAGCATCGAATTGAAATTTTGTAAGAAGGTACAGAAAGAGGACGAACTGTAGTTTCTTGTATATATTTTTCAGAGCCAAAGGTCGAAATAGTGACACGTGACACTTCATACAAGTTCGCTCTTCTGGAAAGGTCTATAATCAGGTCATCTTGGGAGATAGTGCATAACTCTTCCTTGGAGAATCCAATTTGGATCAGATTGGTGGCACTGGAAAGAGGATGCAGAGGGCTACTACAGGTCGCAATTTCAGAACTAGATGATTCGAAATTACAGAGCTACATCAGATTCAATATCAAGCTCCTACAAAGTGAAAAAAGGCGTGTAGTTTCTTTTTATTTTTGCATAAGCTTGGTTTGAAAAATTAGTTTGAAGGAATTCAAAGGGCATAGTAAAGCATTATTATCTGTAATTGATGCCCCGAGGAAAGAAAATGCAAATGCCTAGTAAGCAACCTGAAAGCTCTAGCATGACTCATGAAGAAGAGGAAGAAATGCGACATGATATATCAAAATTATGAGACCAAGTGCAACAAGTGTCACTTGCACAAAAAGGAACAAAATCTAAGATGGATTGTTTAAAGAAATGTGTAGAAGCTAAGATGAATGACGTCGAAGCTAAGATGGATGATTGGAAGATAGAATTGAAGACAAACATGGAAGAATTGAAGATAAAAATGAATAAGTTGCTACAAGAAAGGGTAACTAAGGGTGAAAGGGTAGTAAAGGAAACTCATGATGAGAACAAAAGAAATGTTAACCATGATTTTATAGACTGTAATGTTGGATTGAAGACCCACCATATTCCAAAAATCGATATGAGGAAGTTTGATGGCAAGGATCCCGCAACATGGATATTACAGTGGAGCAATTTTTCGATCTCAATAATGTGCAAAACACACAAAAGGTACGTATTGCAACTTTATATTTGGAACCAAATCAGTTTGTATGGTATCAATGGCTTTGCTCTCGTAAACAAATTATCACTTGGGCAATTTTTTACGGAAGAATTGACAGCACATTATGAGGATACAAAAAGCAACACTTTTTTTAGCCAATTGATAAGTCTCAAACAAAAGGGTTCAATAATGGAGCACATTGAGGAGTTCCAAAAATTGAACATAAGGGTAAAAATATTCTAGAGGAGCATAGGATTGATGTGTTCATAGCGTCTTTAAAGGATAATATCCAACATGATGTTCGCCTTTGGGAACCTGATTCATTAGAGAAGGCATTCAGGTTAGCAAGAAAAATGGAAAGCAAAATTATGGCAACCAAGAAGCATACCACTCACAACTATAAAGATGGAAGTGTTGTCCCTAGTCTTCCACAACCTTTAAGGTTGACACCACAACAATTGGAAGAAAAAAGAGAAAAAGGGCTTTGTTACAGTTGTGATAGAAAATACACTAAAGGTCATAAGTGTGTTGAGAAGAA
>APFE031588884.1:36730-61551 GCA_000404065.3 Pinus taeda
AGTGGAAGAACTTATCCGCTGAAGATTCCACATGGGAGGATGAGAATTTTATACAGAAGCATCCATAACTACTCAAGCGTTGAGGACAACACTTTTTTTGAACGAGAGGGGCATGTTAGGTCCCTATAATACTACTGATGCCCCCATTAATATTGTAGTTGTATTCCTTATCAATATTGTTGTGCCCCTATTGTCCCCATATTGTTATTATTGTGCCCCATAGAATCCCTCTATTGTTATTTTTGTGCGTTTATATTTTTATTGTTAGGTCGGCTTGGTTATATTGTGACCCCTTAGACTCCTACATATAGAAAGGAGGTTTTTTCATTTGAATCATCCAAGAATTGTTCTTTTGTGTAAGGTAAAGGAGGTTGCCCCCTCGAAGACGTTGAATTCTAAGGCGTTCAACTATCTTTTCTATCTTTGTGTGAGTTGGTTTCATAATAGGCAGGGCCATGGGAATCAGCACGGATGCAGAGGGAGCTTTCGTACAGATGCAGCAATGGCAATGGAAAAGCTATGGGCAGTAGTACTGGATGCAGAAGTGCAAAGGATGATGGGCACCAGGCCTAGCATCAGCACAAGGACCGATGCAAGATGATCAAGGTGATACTCAGTAAGGAGTATTGCTAGAGCATAATCCTTGCTAAGAGGGAGTGTTTATTTGGGGTAACATCGGATGTGCTCTAGCCACGAAATTTGGTGGAGAGGTTACGGCACATGAGATCTCCAATACCGAGAAAGGGTTTCTGCAAATCCTAAACAGTTTGGGAAATATTAAAATAATTAATATTTTTAATGGAGTCCCTAAGTCTAAACTTAGGGAAATTAAAATATTAATGTGAATTAATATAAAACTGTGTTAGAATGGTCCAAAAGACATGGATCAAGCCAGATCTAATCTTAGTCGTCAATTAGGGACTTAATCTCGGTCATTGATTTGTCAACGAGAAAAGTATAAGAGGAGGCTTGAGGTTCACTTGGAGAACACACCAGAGTGATCAGTCATTCTATTCTCTAGAGCGGGGTTTGCTAAGAGAGATAGAATCAGTGATCAGTTGTAGCGAGGGGCAGTGAGTACGAAGCAGAGAGGTAGGGACAGTGCCGAGAGACCAGCGCAGAAGCAAAGAGAGGCAGACGCAGAGCCAGAGGGAGCCACGCAAAGGCAGCAAAGACTGCGCAGAAGCAGAAGGGCCTGTGTCATCCACGCAGAGGCTGCAGGAGGACGCAGAGAGCCAGAGAGGCAACGTAGAGCCTCAGTAGGCTGACGCGGAGGGTTTCAGGCTGACGTAGAGGCTAGGAGGGCTGACACTGAGCTTGAGATTGTGCTAGAGACGAATTTCCTGGAGTAGGCTTTCCGAATACCTATTTCCGAAGAGAGGTATTGCTGCCAGATTTTTTATCTCTGTCGGGTTAGCCAGTTTGGCACCCAGTGTACTCAGAAAATAACTGCTTAATAATAAAAACCTTAGATAGTTGCACCTGTTTTCCCGCATTGGGGTTTTGCGGGGACATTAGTCCAAAAATAATGGTGTCATTTGTGTGCTTGTTTTTGTTTCCTTCAGTTGATGATTTGTAATGTGTTGAGCATGCACTTGTATTTATTTTTCAGTGTTTACATGATAAATAACTTGTTAATTAACAAAACAAGTAGGTAGGAATAAATCAGTAAAGTGCATGGAGGGTTTCTAACTGTTAAACTTAGAAACTTCAACAGTCTCTGCCCTGGACTGCTCAAGCCTACTCTTCTTAACACTATACAAATTCCCATATGTGCTCCAATTCCTCTCGCAACAAGAGGATGAAGTCACCTGAGAGAGGAGCCTCATGGCTAACTGTTGTAGAGGAGGGCTTGTTGCCCCATTATTTGCCCACCAAGAATAGGGCTTCTTAGCCCCCTGTCTCTAATCACATCATACCCTACAAATTGACCAGTGCCAGTGGAAAACTCTACAAAGGCATCCTCCACCTCATCAAGAAATGCTCTATCCTGAAAAACCCGCCTGAATGCATCTTTCCTCCCCTGTGAGATTTTACCATCAATGTGAGGAGGGAATCTACAGGAAGGTCCACCATTCAGCCACTCATGGTGGTAGTATTTTGGGTTCATTGAGTGAGTCAAACAATGTAAAGGTGTGCAATTCTTGTCCCATCTGCTAACAAGAATATCCTGTATAGTACCACAGAAGGCCTCTGGCTAAGTAACCTGACACAAGGATATGGGGATTCGAGTATCAGATTCGGACACGTTGACCCCCCGGAACAAGACACGTAGGAATCGTTATATATTATTTAAAAATATATAATATATATAATATATATATATATATATATATATTAAAAAATTAGACATTTCTTACACAAATTCTAATTAATGATACAAATTCATTGATTTCAAACATAGATCTTCATCTAGATGTTAGTTTTATTGTTTACAAAGTAAGTAAGTAACATTATAGCATGCATAGTGCATACAAAATTCAAATACATGTCACATAAATCATGATTCATAAATGAAAGTCAAGATAGTAAGATAAAGACACTGACAGCTATAGTTTTCTCATTAAGTCATCAAATCAAAATGTGTTACATACGTAGTGCAATGCCAATGACAAATAGAAATAGAAAATATAAAACAACTACAGATATACAAACCTCACGGCAGTAGGTAGCCCATGACTCATGAGTCATCAATCCTCATAGTCATCATCAAAATCAGCATCAATGTCCTCATCATCATGGTCACCACTGTTGTCCTCTATCCATAGTCACTTCTGCATCTGGTGTGGAGGATGACCCCTCTAAAATATCACCGTCATCAAATCTAACAGGCTATAGCACTGGATCACTGAGATCCATGTTGGCTAATGCCAACTCAACACTGTTGTCCAGACCCATATCATCAGGAAAGACATCCCACATCTTTGTCTTTCCCCTCAACCACTCTTCCCTCTACCTATAAATAAGACGAAGGTTGGTGTGCATATACACCATTGTCTTTGCCCTGCACTGCTCAAGCCTGCTCTTCTTCACACTATGCAAATTCCCATACGTGCTCCAATTCCTCTTGCAACAAGAGGATGAAGTCATCTGAGAGAGGAGCCTCATGGCTAACTGCTGAAGAGGAGGGCTTGTTGCCCCATGATTTTCCCACCAAGGATAGGGCCTCTTAGCCCCCTGTCTCTAATCACATCATATCCTGCAAATCGACCAGTGCCAGTGGAAAACTCTGCAAAGGCATCCTCCACCTCATCAAGCAATGCTCTATCCTAGAAAACCCGTCTGAATGCACCTTTCCTCCCCTATGAGATTTCACCATCCATGTGAGGGGGGAATTTGCAGGAAGGTCCACCATTCAACCACTCATGGTTGTAGTATTTTGGGTTCAATGAGTGAGCCAAACAATGTAAAGTTTTACAATTCTTGTCCCATCTGCTGACAAGAATATCCTGTATAGTACCATAGAAGGCCTCTGGTGATGTCTCATACTCAGGGCACTCACTCTGTAGAATAATGCTCCTCACAGACTCAATCATGGAATCCCATCCCTCATAAACCTCTCCTAGGATGGGTTTGTCTGTATCTGCAAATTGAAGCAAAGAAATGATAGGGTCCATGATCTGAATAATTAGATCTACCCTCTCCCACCAATCAGCGTCTAGCACTGTGTCTTTCACTCTTTTAGAGGCTACTCGATCTGTCTTTCTCCAAAAAGACCAAAACTCTGAAATAACCATGGCCCCAATAGCGGTCTTGACCTCCCTCAACCTCTTCAACATGATGAATGAATAGACAAACTATGTATCAGCAATCTTCAACAATGATAGATTTTTGTACTCCTTGTAGATAGTGAGGGCATTTGTATGATTTTGCACAAAGTTACAGATAAGTCGTGCATCCTCAATAATGTTACCAATCCAAATCACATCAGAAGCAATGGATTGCAGTGCTAAGTTCAATGAATGGACAATGCAAGGTGTCCAAAACACTTGTGGATATTTAGCTTCCACAATCATGCCAGTAGCCTTGCAAATAGGTGCATTATCTGTAATGATTTGCACACAAGAATCAACACCTACATCTTCAATAACTTTAGTGAATGACTCACCCATAAATTGTGCATCCTTGTATTCTCCAAGTGTTTCCACTGCTTTCAAGAAAACTGGACCATTCAAGGAAGACACCATGAAGTTGATGAGTGGGTGTCGTGTTGGATCTGTCCATCCATCTGAAACAATCTAACCCCAGATGTTGGCCAAGATGTTTTAATAGGCTCATGCATTTTTTTCCCCTCTTTTTTTGCTTTTGTCAACAATGTAGTTCTAAGCTTCTTTGAACTAGGAGGCACATACCATGATGGAGACCCATGAGTTAGAGCTCGACACATCTTAATGAATAGAGGTGAGCATGCAACATTAAATGATATGAAGTTTTGATAGAAAAAGAAGGCAATGGTGAGATCAAGCTCTTTCTGTTTCTCTTTTCGAAAAATCTTGTCCATTGGACCAAGTGAAATTGCTTTTCTTTTTGCTACGTGTCCCCCAATAGAACTCTCAAATGGAAATTTGGTGGTGTCTTTCCTCAAAAATGGAAGGGGGTCTTCATTCTTGGTTTTTCTTGATTTTGCAGCCACATTTGCCATACCAACAGTGAACTATTTTTCCATTTCTTTCCTCTTTTGGAAAGGAACAGCTTTACAAGCTCCAACTCCACAACCTGGTAAAGCCAACAAATGGCCTTTTACACGGTAATATGTGCTTGTGAAAGAACTGTGGCAAAAGTTGCATCTCCAATGCACATTGCCTGCTCCCTTCACCTTGGTGCTTGTCCCATCCTCTCTTATGACATATTTCCACAAGGCATATTTCTCAATGTTGTCTTCAGGAGGAAGTCTTCCCTCAACATTACTTGCAACAGACTCTGATGATATTGGGGGAGGAGGGGCATATCCAATGGGGACATTCTTCCCCTTCCTTTGCCCCCTACTTGCTGCCCTTGATTGAGCCATGGATACTGTAAAAAAAAATAAACAAAACATGCACATATTTGTAAAAGAAATGTGTATACAAACTGTTGTAATAAAAATGCAAAAAAATAGAGATGAAATGCACTTACCTGGTGCTTGAATCTCCTTGCCGAACGCTACAAACCCTTAGCTCCTTGCCACAACTCACTGTTTGCAAAAATCAATGAGAAAAATGGTAAATAATGAAAAGAACAGCGTTGTTTAAAACAGCAGGTTTCACTTTTTTTGGGATTCGAATCCCAAAATTGGGACATGACCGAGATTCGATCATGTCCCATTTTTGGGATTCAAATCCCATCGAATCGTGTCTGATTCGTAGGATTCGGACACGTCGCCTATTTGGATGAATCCGGTTTCAGAGGCCTCTGGTGATGTCTCATACTCGGGGCACTCACTCTGTAGAATAATGCTCCTCACAGACTCAATCATGGAATCCCATCCCTCATAAACCTCTCCTAGGATGGGTTTGTCTGTATCTACAAATCGAAGCAAAGAAATGATAGAGTCCATGATCTGAATAATTAGATCTACCCTCTTCCACCAAGCATCATCTAGCATTGTATCCTTCACTCTTTTAGAGGCTACTTGATCTGTCTTTCTCCAAAAAGACCAAAACTTTGAATTAACCATGGCCCCAAGAGCAGTCTTGACCTCCCTAAACCTCTTCAACATGATGAATGAAGAGGCAAACCGTGTATCAGCAATCTTCAACAATGATAGATTGTTGTACTCCTTATATATAGTGAGGGCATTTGTATGATTTTGTACAAAGTTACGAATATGACGTGCATCCTCAATAATGTTACCAATCCAAAGCACATCAGAAGCAATGGATTTCAGTGCTAAGTTAAATGAATGGACAATGCAAGGTGTCCAAAACACTTGTGGATATTTAGCTTCCACAATCATGCCAGCAGCCTTGCAAACAGGTGTAGTATCTGTAATGATTTGCACACAAGAATCAACACCTACATCTTCAATCACTTTAATAAACAACTCACCCATATATTGTACATCCTTGTATTCTCCAATTGTATCCACTGCTTTCAAGGAAACTGGACCATTCAAGGAAGACACCATGAAGTTGACGAGTGGGAGTCGTGTTGGATTTGTCCATCCATCAAAAAGAATGCTAAGAAAGGTATCCTTGTGGGGTACAACGAGACTTCAAAAGCCTATCGTGTTTACATTCCTACTCTTCGGAAGACAATAGTGCGTAGGGATGTGAAGTTTGAAGAATAGAGGGCTCTTCAAAAGTCTAGCAGCATGAGTTCTTCTACAATTGAGGTTCAGAAGGAGCAGGCACCAAAGGTTGAGTCAGCATGGATTCCTCTATCTATAGTCACGCAGAGTGGTGAGCAAGGCGAGCAGGCCAGGCAAAGAGATCACAATGAGGAATAAATTCCTCATACTCAACCTCGGACTCCAGGCACAAGGAAGAAGTAGACCAAGTGGGTAGAGCAGACATTGAGAGAGGCCCAAGAGTATGTTGGTGCTCCAAGATATTTATCCAAACAAAGCAAGGCTCTTTAGGGCTATTCCAGGTACATGGAATTGATGAGTGAACTGATTGAGGTTGAACCTACCAGCTTTCAAGAGGCATCAAAGCATCAGGTGTGGATGGATGCCATGGTGGAAGAATATTCTTCCATCATGAAGAACAACAAATGGGAGCTTGTGCTACGTCCAGTGGGAAAGTTAGTGGTTGGGTCGAGATGGGTGTACAAGATGAAGCATGCTACAGATGGCAGCGTGGAAAAGTTCAAAGCCTATTTCGTGGCTAAGGGATTTTCGCAAAAGGAAGGGATTGATTATGACAAGACCTTCGCTTTAGTAACTAAATACTCATCCATCAAGGCTATCATTTCTATAGCCATGCAAATGAGTTGGAGGATTCACTAGATGGATGTGAAGACGGCCTTCCTCAACGATATTATTGATGAAGAAATCTACATAGAGCAACCAAAGGGTTTTGTGGTGCATGGGAGGGATTCCCATGTGTGCGGGTTGAAGAGAGCATTGTATGGGCTCTAACAGACTTCCCGAGTGTGGTATGCATGGATTGATAGTTACTTGCAGAGCTTGGGCTTCACCAAGAGTGAGGCAGACCCAAACATGTACTACATTCAAGTGAAGGGCGAACCCCTCATATTAGTGTTGTATGTTGATGACTTGTTTCTCACAGGATCTGAGGAGCTCATAATGCACTATAAGTGAGATCTTGTAAAAGAGTTTGAGATGAAGGATTTTGAGGTTGATGCACTACTTTCTAGGGTTGGAGGTGTGGCAGAGAGAGGGAGAGATTTTCCTTGAACAAGGGAAATAAGCAGTTGATCTCTTGAAGCATTTCGGGATGGAGTGCAAACCCATGGCTATGCCACTTGTGACCAACTAGAAGAAGATCGATAATTCCATATCAGAGGCAATGGACCATACCATGTATAGACAGTTTGTTATATTTTTTGTAGCATCATAGGTGTTCTAGTCTTGAAACTTTGGGGATAGGCTAAAACACAAGTGTTCTCCATAACCCAGAAATTGTTTCTAGATATTCCACTTAGAAGTGTCTCAATTATATTATTAGCCTATTTTTAAATATTTCCCAAGTCTAAACTTAGGAAAAGGGGTTAATTAAGCAGTATTAATTGAGAAATGTGTGAATAATCTAGAAACTCACATGAATCGATCCAGAAATAATCTCATCCATCGATTATGTTTTAATCTTGGTCGTTAGAGTCCCAACTGAAAATTATAAGAGGAGGTCAATGGGTAGATGGAGAACATACACTTGACACACACTTGAGATTGATTTCCTTGGGCAGTTCGATTTTCCAAAGAGCAGCAACAGTTGCCGGAAGAGTTCAAGCGAGAGAAGGGGAAGCAAAAACAAAGAGGGGCAGAGACAGTGAGCCCAAGGAAAGATTTCCAGTCCCAGAGAGTCAGAAAGAGGAGGCTGAGATTTTTCTCCAGGAGGCCGAGATTTTTCTCTAGGAGGTTGCACAAAGGCAACACAAAAGTCTCAAAAAGGAAATTCGATCCAGTTGAAAAGAAGCTCTTTTTCAGTTCTAAAGGCCGAGAAAGTTTTCTAGAGGGCCGAGAGACAATTTCCCAGCCAGCAGCGGGCAGGACAACTAGATTGGCAGCTGATTCAAGAAGAGTGTTTGAGAGATTGCATTAAGGTGACGCAGGGCCTGCACAGAGCTAGTTGTACAATTAGCTTTTCAGAGACAGTCAAGTGTCGGGATTGTGGAGAGAGGGTAAAATCCCTCAGATAACTTTTTTCCAATATTCCTCTTGGATAGAGTCGCCAGTTTGGCAATATTTATTGTACTTAGAATTTCTCACTGTTGCTTAATACTAAAAACCCTCAGTTGTTGCACCGGTTTTCCCAAGTTGGGTTTTTCAAGGGGCATTTGTCCAAAAATAACTATCAAATTTATTGTGTGTGGGCGTCAGTATTTTCTCAGTTTCCAGTTGATCTTCTGCGGAATTTAATTTGGTGAGAATTTCAGTTGTGAATTATTCATTTTTTGTGATGGCAAATAAATTGTTAATTAATCTACAATTAGAAGAATAATTTCTAGTTGCTGCAATAGTTGAAATTTTCACACAGTTGATTGGCCCTCTGATGTATCTAGTCAACACTAGGCCAGACATTTGTTTTGCAGTGAACACACTCAATCAGTTTATGGTAGATCCTAAGCGAGCGCACTGGGTGGTTGCAAAGCATGCTCTGAGATAACACTGAGGCACAGTTTTGTATGGGGTAAGGCACACTCAACAGGATGGAGTGAAGTTGGAGGGGTAAACCGATGCAAATTGGGAAGGTAGTACGGCTGACTGGAAGAGCACTTATGGGTGCAGTTTTAGTTTGGGATCATGAGCAGTCTCTTGCTACGGCAAGAAACAAAAGTCAGTTGCACTAAATTTTACAAAAGTCGAGTACATGGCTACGAATAAGGCGGCATGCAAGGCTATTTATCTTCGTAAACTCCTTGTTGGGATTTTTTTATCAAGAGTTGGATCTGGCTGTCATTCATTGTGATAACCAGAGTTGTATTAAACTCTCTGAGAATCCAATATTCCATGACAAGTCGAAGCATATTAAGATCAATTATCACTTCATCAAAGATTGTGTGCAGAAGGGCACTGTAAAGCTGCAACACATTCCCACATATGAGCAAGTAGCAGACATATTGATGAAAAGCTTGATGATGGGCAAATTTCTATTCTTCAAGGATAAGTGGGTGTTGTGTAGAACACCTTCCTCGCTAAGAGTGAGTGTTGAGATTGTAGCTTGGAAGTTGATTTTGCATGTATTAGGTGCCATGACATGCAGCGAGTCACCTTAATTATCTTCTATGATAGTTAGTTAGTGAATTTCCTAAGTCAAGACTTTAGACGGCACTTTAATTTAATTGTTGAGTACCATTTTATAAAAAGGGAAAATAAGTCAACAACAGATTAAGTCATAGTCGTTGATCTCAATAAAGTGAGATCTAATCTCAACCATTGAGATTAGAGATTTCACTTGAGATTAGGGTTTGATATTTTTTAATAGGAGGTTCGAGCCAAAGGAGATACACATTCAATTTGACACGAGTTGGGATCCAGTGGAGCACAGTATTTGGTAGCAAGAACGAGAAAATTCTAGATCAAACTAGCTAGAGCAAGATCAGGACAAGTGAGATCAGTGGTTGAGTTTTCCCTTTGGCCGAGAGGCCAAGTTTCTTTGTACGAAAATTTTTTTTGTTGGGTCGTGCATGTGGGTCATGTTGACCATATTTTTGTCAACAGTCCAAGGAAGCAGGATCAAAAGACTTGAAGAAATTTTTTTTGAAGTTCAAAATCATCACCCAAGACATTATATCATCGTAAACCCAATTTTTGCAAGTTGTAATAACCGTTTAATTTTGTAACAACACCTACGTAAGCCTTTGATTTTGGTGACGAATTTCATCCTATGATGTTTTTTAACCTCACCAAATTATGTGTGTTTCTAAACACGGATAATCGACATAGTTTTTCCTCCAGCTTAAACCCCAAAGCTAGGGTGGAATTCATTGACAAGGTCTTAGGTGAATCCTAGTGTTATATCAGTCTTTGTAAAAGTGGTTTGGGAATATTCTAAGCTATTTCACTAAATTATTTTATTACAGATCACTTGGTCTATACTAGATAATATTGTGTCGCAAAATTGGCTAATTATTTTGAGGGTGTATAATGAAAGTGTATTCCCCCTGTGAGGGTTGAATTATTTGTAATATTTGATATAAAAAATATTTTAGTGCATGGTCCCTCATACTTAAACACCATGGCTAAAATGTTTGAAGGTGAAAAAAATATTAATCTCCTCGTGTCAATTAATTAATTTTTCTGAGTAAATTAAAATTAAATCCTAAGCCGGAAAATTAATTAATTTAGAATAAAAAATTATTATAGAAAAATTAAATTTTCTCCAAATGGAAAATAATCAAAAAATTCGTGGGTCAAGGAAAAGTCAAATTTTGGAGGCCCCCCACCAAAGAAAAAATGGATATTTTAAGCAAATTTGAGCCCTTGGACCTTTGTGGTTGAGTCAAAGTCAAATTTTTTAGAAAATTGATCCAAAATATTAATTTTTGGATTAATTAAAAGTGGGTTTTAAGTGAAATTCGAAATTTTCCTTGAAATAAATATTTTCAATAGCAAAGATTAAAAAATGACCAAATTATTATCAATGGTCGAGATTATTTTGACAAGGATCAACACAACCAGCCATTATTTTCCACTTGGAGGATTTCTCTATAAATAGAAGCCATTTTGCTTCTCAAGTCAATTCTGATATTGGGTTATTGTTGGATGATGTAAAATTTGTAACGCTAGTACTGAGCCATTGCTTTGCTGGGAACGTTTTAATATCATAATAAAAGAAACTTTGGGGTTCAGTTCATGGTGTTCTTATTCCATTGATCTTTAGTACGTGCTAGTTATGTGATCCTATATTGTGCTTCATTGTTATGTGAGTTGTTATTTCATTTTTCGGTGAAAAAACATTCTATTGGTAAAAATTAATTTTTATCTTAGGTGATCTGATTCACCATATGATCTAACGATTTGATTTGAGAAAATTTATAGAGATCTGCAAGTACACTAGCCCTTGGGCTCCAAATTCACTGATTTTTAGCAAGAGTCGACCTTGTTTGGGCTCTATGAATTTTATGTGGTGTTCTAACTGTGCAGAAGGGTTTATGGCCAATATTCTAATTTTTTAAAAGAACAATTATCCATTGCCATTATTCAAAATTTATTTCTCAAAAAATTAATTTACAAACATTGTATATTTGTAAATATTTTGTAAATAATTTTTGTAAAATAATTTTGTCAATTATTTCCAACCCTTGTTTGCAACAGTTGAGATTTTGGGTTTATTTTCAATTTTTGTATATATTGGGGTTTTGAGAAATTTTATTTTTATTTGTGCAAGTGAATTCTCAATCCATCTCAAAATTTTGTGAGGGATTTTCTCACCCAAGTGAGACGTCTAGCCCTTTTGAAGAAATCGTTGGGATTTTTAGGCAGATCTAGGCCAGAAGGCAAGATCTAGCCTCCAGTTACCCTCCAAGTTCAACGCTCAAGCAAAAAAAGAAGTCGTTAGCCCTCATAGGACATATCGTGGTATTTTGTGGTGATTTTTGAAGAGCTTAATCAAAATTTGATTTTTTGCAGGGGTTCCAAATTTTTTTAGGCCTCCTAGTCCTAGCATAACCCTCATTTTCCCTAGTCGTGGCCTTTTCTTCCTCCCTTGGTGAGTCGTTGGCTTATTTGGGCCTCCAAACCCTTGTCGTCAACCCTTTAGGGTCACAGGCCCTTTTCTCCCTCCGTGACCCCTTTTCTACCCTCCATGAACCTCCTCTCTCCTCCATTGCCTCTTGGCAGCCTTCCTCATGCCTGTCGCGGACCTAAAGGCCTCTTTTTCTGTTACAAATAAATATATATAAATAATGAGGATAATTGTAATAACGATTAGTTTAGTAATTAATACTAAAGAGGCATGTCTAATGAGACATGACTCTCCATGAAGAGGCACCTGCCTAGTATATAAGCAGGCCTCTCACTCTCATTTGTATCATCATTCTTATTCATGCATTTAATATATATTCTTGTATCTCAATGGAGATATTTATATTCCAAGCCTTCTGGAGTATTTAATGTGAAGAACGAACTTTTTTCGCTTCATTTGGTATCAGAGCAGTTCGATCCTTTGGCCGCTTCACCGTTGCACAGAGCTCGTTCTTTGATCTAGGTCTTTGGCCATTGAAATTCGTCAACTTCGTTGCTATTGAAGTGTTTCGCTACAAGCTTTTGGAAGGTCTCCAATTTGCCAGTTGGCCTTTGGCCATTAAAAATATATATATATATAGATAGATATATATATATAATATTAAAAAAAAATAAAAAAGAGAATATATATTAAAAAAACACAAATCATTATATATTAAAAAAAACAACTCACCTCCCATCGACGCTTTCTCCCCATCCGTTGACAACGACTGCGTAGCTCAAACTCACTGTTTTCCATAGCCACAGCCGCAAAAAAACGCCACTATTGCAATCCGCCACCCGTAGGACCACTACTCCACACAGTCGATGAGTCACCACGGACACGGCATAGCCAACCACCATGGACAAAGCAAAGACCGACCGATCGTTCTCCACTGCGGATTGCTATTGCAAAAACAACGTACTTCTGACTCGAACCACCACACCATCAGCCTACCAAGACACACTTCCTCTACATTTTCTTTCCCGTCCAATCGTCATTCAATCGTTGGCTCCTCCGCAGCCTTCCAAAGCCTGCCGCCACCATCGTCTCACTTCCATTGCTATTTCCATCACCACAAACCATACCGATAGGCGGAAATTGTCGACACCCTACGTCGTTGTCCAACCTGCAGTTCACCCTGAACCACCCCGTTTAAGCCGCACCTCACAACAATCGCCCACCCTTAGTGTCATCAAACTACAATTGCTCACTAGCAATCGTACAATGGGCTCAAGTTAATTTAACATATGGTCGCGTCTGTATCGTTTGGTGCAATTGTCAGTTAATTAAATTTATCCATTTTACGCTAGTGTAGAAGACATATTAAATCCAACCATTTTAATTAAAATTTTAAGTGAAATTCAAGATAGATTAAAAGTATACATATTTTTTTTTATTGAATAAAAAATTATTGTCTTGAAATTGCAAAATAAAGGGGTAAAAGACAATAAAGGTGCAAAACAAAGAGGGATGATATACTAATGCCCCTTATAAGGTTGTCAACATATATTCAAATTACATTTACAGAATTTGAATAAAAGAAAATGTGTTATTAAAAAAAAAAATCCACAATTAAAAGTTCCCACTGTCAGTATAGATTTTTAAAAGGGTTGAAGAATTAATAAAAGTTAAAGAGGTTACGCTTATACCCTAGGGTTTGTCCCAAGAAAGTAAATGGAGACTAGTAATGAAAGGTTTCTTAAAACCTTTAGTAAATGTGTTGATATATTATTTAAAATCAAAGGATCACTCACAGGAAGATATATCATAATCTCTATCAGTGCTACTGAAAGAAGTAATTATGTTAGTCCTAAATGTGCTAACCAATTAGTGATTCCTGAACCAAATATAGTTTAAACGAATTTTTTTGACACACGTGAAAACAATACCACATAAGCAATCTACACTTAAGTGTTGGAGATTATACTTTTACTTCGCAATTCACCATGAAAACCTTATTTTTTGACAATAGTGACATTGTTTTGGGCTCACCCTGGATGGAACCTATAGGGTCCTTTATTCTAAATACAAAAAAGAGGTTTTTGACATTTCCCCACAAAAAGAAAAAAATAACGCTACAAGATATTACTTTGAAGCCAGATTCAATGACACCAAAAGACATACAAGAAATCTCAAAAGTAATTCTTCAAGAAAGTAAAAAAGCGATACAAGATATGCAAAAGGAAGTTGACAAAATCACTGGACAAGAATGAGGAAGTTTCTCGACTTAGAGACCATAGTGAAAAATTACTAACACAAATTAAGAAGCTTAAGAAGGATAAGAAGTTGTTGGAAAACAAGGGGCAACAACCTGTTGAAAAGGAAGTGTTGAAATCTTCAAATGTAGAAATTCAAGTTGAAGAAAAAACGAACATCGATCCAGTGAATATGACAACTCAAGAAGAAGAAAAGTCAGTTGAAGAAAAGACACACTTAGATGTTTCAGTTCAGATGATAAATATCCCAAGTGAAGGTTCTGTAACCAATTCAACAACATCATCACCTAAAGTAAATCAAAAAATTTCCACACACTTAATAAGGGAAAGTCAAACCAAAAAAGTTCCCTATTGACATCCGAATCATGAAAGTAGACAACTCAACCATGCTACGTATCAGGACCATTCAGAACAGAAACAATAAATTGATGTTCCAAAGAATATTGATGTAACCTCAATCCAGTCCTATGATGAAGATTCGTTACAAAATTTCAGTGATCAGAATACTCCACAAAAAGATTAATCTAGGATGGTCTGATCCCTTCTCAGTGTAGTTTTGTTTGTCACTTAGAAGATCATATCAACTAGTATCAACAAAGATGATAGTGCCAAGACGAGAAGATATTCGAAACCGCAAAAGAGATCAAGCCTTTTGCATCAACAAGCTTTGAGGGCAAAGCTTTTTTGATGAGGAAGGCAATGTTATGAATAAATATATATAAATAATATAAATATAAATAATGACGATAATTGTAATAACAATTAGTTAAGTAGTAATTAACACTGAAGAGGCATGTCTAATGAGACATGACTCTCCATGAAGAGGCAGCTGCCTAGTATATAAGCAAGCCTCTCACTCTCATTTGTATCATCACTCATATTCATACATTTAATATACATTCGTGTATCTCAATGGAAATATTTATAATCCAAATCTTCTGGAGTATTTAATGTGAAGAAAAGAACTCCTTATCTAGACTCGAATCACAAGAACAAACACCTCAATCAATCTACAAATCCGTATCGCTCTGATACCAAATGAAGCAAACAAAGTTTGTTCTTCACATTAAATACTCCAGAAAACTTGGAATATAAATATCTCCATTGAGATACAAGAATATATATTAAATGTATGAATAAGAATGATGATACAAATGAGGGTGAGAGGCCTGCTTATATACTAGGCAGGTGCCTCTTCATGAAGATTCGTGTCTCATTAGACATGCCTCTTCAATATTAATTACTACTTAACTAATCGTTATTACAATTATCCTCATTATTTATATTTATATATATTTATTCGCAACATTTTCCCTAGCGGCAGCCTCTTGGAGGCCAGCCTTAGGGGCCACAGCCCCTTCCAACCCATGACGGCAAAGCCTATTGACCTTCTTCCTTGTTGTCATAGGCCTACAAGGCCTTGAAACCAAACCGATGCCCTTTACTTGGCCTCTAACCCTCATCGCTGCCCTATTCTAGCCTTATTTGCCTCATTTCATTCGTCACTTGGATTATCATTTGAGTTTTTGCCTCTAATACTTTGTGGTTGCATGGATTTTCAAGATATTTTTAGCTAGCAATTGTGGTTGCAATAGGTCAACTCATTGGAAGAGTTTTGGGCAAGCAAACTACCCATCTTCAAGGCCTAAAGGCCTATTGATTTGCCTCCTCAAACCGTCATTTTCATCTCTGTTTTACTAGCAGCTTCTAATCATTTTGTTTACAGTGGTATAAAACTCATCTAAGTGGAACAAATTTAACTAACAAGTCATCTAAATACATTAACAAATCATTGCATCAATTGGGTAACCGTTGTTTATTTCATGAATTTTGATGACTGTCACGTGGTTTAGAGAAGCATGACAAGGTCTGATCATACATAACAGTGACATTGAAAAAAGATCCTAAGCTCATCAAGCATTCATCTCTTATTTCCCTTGCATCATTGTTTACAATTTTGTGTTGGCAAAGTGGTTTAGTTGGGCTGCTCTCTAGTTCTTCTTTGGCTGCCTCATTTGCATTTTGCATGCATTTTTCTTCTTGCACTCATAAGCATTTCATGTTTTGCAGTCTAAGTGCTCTCACTAGATTTAATTTGGTGTAAGTTGCACGAAATGGGGAAACGGGTACGAGTTTCCGAAACGGGCACGGGTACGAAACGTGACCCCCCCCAAATTTTGAAAACGGGGAAACGCAAATATATATATATTAGGACTTTAAGAAATATGTGCAATCATAAAGCATATATGATACATTCTAATTTATTACATTATGATAAAATTGTCAATTGTCAATGCATAAACTATAAGTCTCTAAATTTACATCAAATTTACTCATGAATGATCACATAATGAAAATAGAAATATCCAAAATCAGCCACGAGAAATTTCTAATTTCTTGTCTCGTGCTTGATTGGGAGTCTCCTCCTACATAGTCAAACGACCTTAGTGCTCTTGATTAAATACAAGTTTCATACCCTAGTACCCTACATGCTCTTGACTATTGGGAGTCTCCCCTGCATAGAGGGCTTGGTTCTCTTGATTAAATACAAGTTACATACCCTAGTACATGATAAAATCCAATGGAAACATTGCAATCCCCCCAACCCTGAAATTCTGAAAAACAGATAAGTCTGCTGGATTTTGAGTGAGATCTAAAATTCTACTTTCTCCATATGAAATCCAATGAGGGCGAAACCACTCTCAAACATCCCGAGTCATTTCATGGTAATGTTAAAAATTTGAAGTGATATTCTCCTTTATTTTTCATTTTCCTCCTTTTACTTTAAGAATTTAACATTACCATGAAGTTCATTTTAATAACCTAATTAAAAATTAGAAGACAAAATAATTTTAAAAAATTAAAAAAAAGTCAAACTGCATGTGGAAACGGCGTCGTATGGCCCATAAACGCATTTCCGGTCGTACTGGCCACATTTCCACATCGAGAAACGTGTCAATACGACCAGAAACGCATTTCTGGGCCGTACTGTACACGTTTCTGAGTTTCGTTTCCGTTTCTATACGGAAACTCCACCCTTGCCCACGTTTCCTGCAGCTTAGAATTTGGCTTATCTAGCTTACTGTTGTCATAAAATTTGAGCATAAGTTACGTAAAGGTTCCTAACATTGGTTAATGCTCTATTGATAAGCATAACACATTGTGAAAAGGATTGTTTACATTGGTAATATTGGATTGTTAAAGAGGTTGATAAATCGGTTATATTGCTTGAGAATGCTAACACATTGCTTTCTTGTGAGTTTCATAATCTAAGAGGTCATAATTTTGCACTAAATAACTCACTCATAAAAGCACTTGACAAATCAATCTCAAAAGTTGATTTTTTTTTTGAATGGTTGATATTGCTTAAGTTGGCAACTAATTGGAATAATGGACTTGGGCATCTTAAGGTTTGATCGCTTGTTCCGTTGGTGATCTAATTGATCTAATTGTTCCACATAACATCTAAATGACATTGTGGTAATTTAATCATCTAAGTTGTCAATCTCTTGAGCAATTGTTTATTAGTACCCTTTTCATTCTTGTATTGTCTCTAAAGAACCTGGGCTAATTGTTCTAAGTTATATCGTGGATAAGTGCTCTAATCTTTCTTATAGCCATTATTGTCATTATTGTTCATGATTTGAATATCTATTGTGGATAGCAAGTTATCTTTGACATATTGGTGAATTGTCATAAAGAGCATTAATCTTGTCTCTAGTACTTAAGCAATTATCTCTTGGTTACATTGGATATATCTTTTGGCCACTTGTCGAATTTAAGCACTTTCTCTTGTGGTTGTCATAGCTTAAGATCAATTGTAACTAAGTACTTAAGATCATAGGCAGTCTCACCTTAAGAGCATTCAATTACCTTGCATTTGCATTTTAGGCATAGTCTTGCACTAATAAACTTACCTCCAAGCCTAAGCTTGGTTGATAGAAAGATAGGGCCACCCTTCATCTTGTACCTTGCGAAGGATAGACCCTCTCTAGTGGCTAACACAATGACCTTGCAGTCGTCAAAGCCACAGTGTCTGCAACATCAGAGGCACTGAGTAGTTAGATTTCAAAGGGAGGTATCGTTAACCAAGCCATTTCTTGCTTCGCCTTGATTTCTCTCTACAACTTACTTTAGAGACTAGCCTCAAAACAACTAAGGATTAAGGGATTCACCTAGTTAGGAATTTGACTAAATTAAACCAAGATTTTGCATCTCACCCAGATTATAGGACTTGCACAATATACAGGATAGTAAAGCATCTCCAAACAGAAATTGTTCATCCGGTCATTTGGTGTATATTTGATATAAAGAAAGTAGTTGACTCCATAAGGCACTGGTCTCACGCAATAATTTAATCTAATCTCTAAAACTTGCTAAATCAATCAAGTGGCTAGGCCAGTCAGTTGTGTCTCCTGGATTTGTTGGTTGCCAACAAATCTTGCATTCTCACATTCCATAGGGACTAACCCCCATAGCCTGCTACTGTGAGACCAGCTAGAACGGAGAGGGATGGGATCAGAGTGACAGCTCCCACCCTGAGTCATTGTCACACCATGACTATACAATTTGAGCAACAACAGGTCATACAAGCGTCAAGTAAGAGAGAGGGCTGAGATTCTTTGTTGGGTATTTGCTAGAGCAAATTCTTGTGTAACTATTGTAAGAAAATATCTCTCCTCAAGCCGAATAAGAAGCCCAATTTTTTGCTGGTTTTCCCCACACTGGGGTCTCTAGGGTATATCTACATTATTTTTTGTTGCATGTGATTGGTTTCAAGTATTTTTGCTTTGCTGTTTAATTGGTTAAAAACCCAAAATATTTATTGTTACAAATCAGATTAGAAAACTTTTATTATTTCAGATCTGTGATTATTTGTTGAGATAGTAAATTTGTAATTGGGTTTAAAGAAATTAACACATCAAATAAATTTATGAAGGAATTTGGTTAATATTCATAAGGTTAAAAGCAAAAGGGTATTTGAAAAGGAAACATATATGCATGGTTTACCCATAACAAAATATTGCCATAACACAGCTCTCCATTGACTAACATGATCCCCATGTTAGTGGTAGCATATGTCATCTATGTACACTACAAGGAAATAAAGGATGTATGCATTTCAGGGTGGATGTATGCAATGTGCATATCAGGCTTTCTACTTCTAGGAGACGTCAGGAGGAAAGAAGCTATTGGTAGGCAAGGAATATATGGATACATGGATACAAACATATGTGTGTGGACATAGGCGCCTGGTACAGTTACATTTATCAGTAACATACATATCATGAATCATTACCCAAGTCAATAATATCAGTGATAATTATCACGATAATTTCATCTTTGGAATTATTGCGATAACTACAGTAAATCTCCTGAGTCAATAGAAAATATTGCCCTGTCCACGTCAATCTTTCCTTATAACCATATTCTTCGTCTTTTAACCCTCATTTTGCAGAAGCAACTTAAGGGATTGAGCCTTTGAGGATACTGTGACCATTTTCCATCAAGCAAACAAGGGGAAATCCATTGGTTTCATTGTCATGATTCATTTCACAAGATACAGTTATTTCTGTTTTGATGTGATTTTGTATCATCCTGTCAGGAGTCAGGACATATAATTCGGGACAGTTATCAGATATTAATATTGATGTGTAATGTACCACTTAACATCTTATACATCAGTTTTATTTTCAAATTTATGTAGCAATGTCTTTGTTTGATGATATTTTTGTTTTAGATGTTTAAAATTTTGAAAACAAAAAATAATTAATTTTGTATATTTTAAAGTTTTGCAATATTTTCTGATGTTTTCCCCAACATTGTTAATAAGTTATATTCTGGACCCTCGGCAGTAAATTTTCCAAAACAAAAATGTAACATTGGGTCACTGCCCAGTAATCCCCTTGGGTGAGGTGCACTAGTTTATGCTGATGGATTTACAAGGGATGTCATCGAAGAATGTGGGGAAGCATCAGTCAGATTTCCCCATGAGATTTTCCTCGGCAAACAATATACATGGATAGATCCAAGTCCATCCATCTAGCCCAACCACACTATCCGACTGCATTTATAAAAATGGTATGCACGCACAATTTGTCTTTGGGGTCTGCACATCCCATAGAGCATAAACTGCATATTACTAATACAGGCCCACTGGCACAAAGATCAGTCTCGATTCCCATTATCTGAAACAACTCAAATACATATTAACTTTTACATATAGTATTGTATCAAGTTGTCAATTATTTGATAATTATTCAAACTGGTGCCTGTGTATGGTATGGATAGTATAGATTATAAAGCATGACCAAGCATACATGCAAACGACTAAGCAAAGCATGCAGGATAGTTCATGTACATTATACACATTCTTTTCCACAGTGATAATCATAGACAATAGAGGAGAGACTGGTTTTGCATATAGGCCACTGCCTTTTAATCTATTATGTATTCCAGCTTCTGTACACAAGGATTATAATCCAAATCCTCCACATCAATTAGAGCCAAATGTTCATCAAGATTTTCCAAGGAAACCCTCAGGATAAGAAATGTTCCAAGTATACATCTAAAGATATTTGCCCTAAGATTAGACTGAAGATGAAGGGTGGAAAACGCCTTCCAAAGTAATAAGTTTCTGACATTTCCTTAACAGAGTTATGTATAATCGTCAAAGACATCAACATAGCATTTCAAAATCTTTAGAGTTTAAAAGGAAGACAAGACCCACTCATTATACAAGTGGCTTGCTTACCAGAATATGTAATAGTATAATACACATATGATACAATGTAACTGCAGGGTTATATACAGTTGCTTTGGATAAAAAGTTTAAACACAAGGATGTTGTTCAAATTGTTGGGAAATTAAAGAAAATGCTCAGAACAAGAACAGTTTCCAAGAACAGCAGCGGAAATGAGTTCAATCATACACGAAGGTTAAATGCAGCAGGTCATATTCGCTCTCTCACACCCACTCACTCATGGATGCATGCATGTAGGGCTCCAAACAATTTAATCAGATATCTACACTAAACAAAATATGAACACTGCTTTTAAGTTTAACCAGAATTCATAACATCAGAATTCATTAATTTTCTGTTGAGTACCTACCTATTTTTCTGTGGTTGAAGATGCTTCAGAATTGCTCCTGCTCTCGCTCTTGCTACCAAAATACCAAAGCCTCCCAGCCAAACTAGGTACAACCTAGGTACTCAGTTCCAAAATGCTTCTCAATTGACGCAATCCGGTCCCCCGTGCCCAAAAACATAAGAAAATTTGAGGCTCTACTCAATCTGTGACTTTCTCCGTAATTTTCTCCTCCCTGCACCCACCTCCTTCTCCCAAGATTCCCTTCCTCCTTTTATTTCTCTCCCACCGCCTTCCTCCCATCTCCGTGTCTTTATTTCTGTTACATGGAACTTTTCATGAAATCAAATCTCATTTGATTTTTAAAGATTTTATTGAGTAAGTAGGATTTAGTTTTATTTAAGATTTATATTATTTAATAAATTTTATTTAATTTATAATTTTAATTAATTATATTATTATTTTTATTAATTTCAATATAAATATAATTTGTAAATTTAAAATTAACATAATCTTTAATTAAAGATTTATCATATATATGTATATAAGGTGGTATACGTATTAAATATCTAATTTGATATACTCATTATATCCCAGTGAGATAGGGATTAATTTCGATAATCAATTCATTACCTTAATTTAGACATTTCCCTCCATTAACCAGTATATATATAGTGCAACACATGCAGGCCCATGATACGTAGCTATCATATGGATATCCCGTATGTATGCTAATATTCATATTTTGTTTGTAGTGGTAAGTGGGTCATTACAATGCATGACCACGCATGCCCACACAGACCTGTTCTGCCTATCATTAAATATATTTCATAAGATGCATATATTCATAACACATTCCTTATGCCTTCATATTTTGAGGTGCAACAGAAGTATCATGAAATTAGGATTGTGGTTCATTTTATTAGCAATGACACTCTCAAAATCAATCAAAATTGTCAAGCTTCCAATTAGATTTCAACATAAGATTCAAAATGCTCGTTAATAGACAAAAAGAAGTACAAATTTGGTTTACATACCTGTGAGTAGTCAAGCTGAACAATTGTCTTCCTTGCTCGACATCCCATAATTTGATTGTTGAGTCAAAAGATGCACTGAAATAAAGGTTTCATTAGAAAGTATATATATCTGAAATAAATAATAGTAGTGTTGAAAGTATATTGATACAAACTCAGGTAATCATGTTCTACAGTCACTGCAAACTGTAGTGCAGAATTAAACATCATAGCATGCAATAATCAATGCAGAAAAATAAATTATAGTATCAACAAACTTTACCATCTTGGATCTTGTTAACCCCCAAAAATGCAGGGGTCATTTCGCATTGTCATGGGTTTTCTTCTCTCACCAGCACAGCAAATCTTTGTCTTTCAATGGCAATATGGTTGCGGGTAGATTTGGAGGCCACAAACTTTTTTCTATCTTTGTTCAAGCACCACTATCATCCAAAGGCAAGAACAAAGGTGTGGAGAAGTATTTTTGGCATGATGGAGGATTTCTCAAAGATATATTTCAGCTTGAGGTTCATCTGGGCACACTTGACACATATCTGGAGGCACCATTACATAGCCTACATTACCAATTACAGCAGCATCAATGGAGCACCCTATTCACAACATGAAACTATGGCCTAGGACCACATGGATGGATTAATGTGACAGCCTTAGAAGATAAAGACCCCACCACAACAGATGTCTGATGCATAATTTTTAGTGAAGCGGGGATCAAAGAATGAGCAAATGAATGAATGCCTCTCACCTCCCGTTTTCCACCATTAAATAGAACCAACTATTTTAAAAATGGCAAGGGGATTAGAAAGGGGTCTGCATGTGCACAATCCATGTGTCATCATGCCAACTTTTATTTATTTTTATTTTATTTATTTATTATTATTTTTTTCTTCATTATTTGTTATTTATTTCTTTAGTATCATTTTTTCTTTCTTTTGGTTGTTATATTAATTTATTAGTATCTTTTCTTTGTTATTTGTTGCTTTGTTAATTTATATTATTTGTTTCTTCATTATTTGTTATTTTATTTATATATTAATATTATTTCATTCTAATTATTATTATTATTAGTAGTAGGAGCAGCAGTATGGGGCATTCCAAAGGGCTCTCACTTTATTGTTGCATAATTTAAAAAACCATTTTGGACTAATTATGGCACATTTATGATGGCATAATTACAGTTTCTCTATCATATTCAAACCCTCTTATTCTTTGATCTCGACTCCATGACCCAATTGGTTAGGCACTGGTCTTAGTAAATTCAATCATCCATTTTATTCTAAGAGAAAACCTCAAAACAATATTTTCTAGGCTTTACCCCCTTGTGCTAGGAAAAAACCAATCTAAAGTGAGAGGAAGCAATTGTTATGGTGACGTTGGGAAATCTTCTTGAGTGCCCCTAGGGTCACACTTTGTTAAGGGACTTTGTAACATTTGAAGTGCAAATTTGGGAGATAACAAGTCTTAAAGGAAACCTAGAGCTTGCATATGCCTAAAGGTTATGAAGTTCCACAAACAATGAAGTTCATGCTCTGGTTGACCTGCCAAGGAATCGCCCTCCTAAAAGAGAAAACTCAAGAAAGAGGAATCATCATTGGTCATTCCATTATTATCATTTTAGCATTGATTCATGAAAGGCTCTCTTCTCACCTCATGTAGATCTAATAATGCAAAGAATGGTACCATTAAGCATTCAAAAGGTTGACTTACTCCAAGTGAAAAGAGTTCATAACTTAAATGTACATGAAATGGAAAATGCAAGTGCCCTAAGGCCCAATGGCTATTTATGGCAATTGGGAAGTACCTTCCATCCATCCTCAAAAGCCATCCACCCTCCCCAAACTAGGTGCAACATAAAATGTGATGAATATAGCTACAATAGGTAGCTCAACCAATCCATCTACCCTAACTACTATCTAGTGTTAGGTCGTCACTTCGACTACTTGGGCAGCTGCTTGTGAGTTGGCTGCAACATTATCTTTGGATAAATCAATTCTATAGTCTACCCACCCAAGGAGTGAGTGGTATCATAATATTCTCCTCAAAAAGCGGGAGTTCCATCGTCATAAAAGAAAAAATGTAATGGATATGAAATATATATTTCTCACAATTTCACATGCATTCCAAATGGTAGATTCTCACATAGAAAAAATAGAGAAATTTCAACTATAGTATGAGTTATTAGCTCTGAAACTGGATTCGTTATTTTTTGGCCACGTGTCCGAATCATAGTTTTAAAACTCCAAATCCGACTCCGACTCGGCCGAGGATCGACTCCGACTCCAACTACGAAACAGTAATGACTCGGCCGGTTCGATTTCAATGACTCGGTCGTTGTAAAAAATACATTAAATATTTATTTTTTTTATAAAAAAAAACATAATTTTGAAGATTTTAAACATAATTTTAAAAATTTTCATTCATGTTTCCAAACACACAACATTATAATATAGATGGAAGACAACATATGATCAAAGTAGGCTCATGAACCAATCCATTATATCAAAATGGTACCCAATGGCAATACATAGTCAACTGTCATACATGATCAAAGACTCAACAAAAAACACATAACCAAGGAGGCTAGAAATGGCCTCTACAACAAAAGTAAATTGTGACGGTGACCAGACTCCAGTACTAGTACTACTGGCTAGTAGC
>APFE031588884.1:80686-105643 GCA_000404065.3 Pinus taeda
TTCGCGTTTCCCCGTTTCCAAAATTTGGGGAGGTCGCATTTCGTATCGCTTCCCATTTCGGAAACTCGTACCCGTTTCTCCGTTTCGTGCAACTTAGATTTGGCTCCAAATAACATTTGAAATTCAAATTTCAAATGAATTTCCTTTCCCTCCATTTATATGTTCGGCTCCCCTAATTCATGGCCTCCAAAAGTTATTTAAGGACACATTCATCCATCTCCTAAGCAAGAAATTTGAATGCACATCTTCTATTGTGAAGCTCTGAAATCAAATTCGGCTCCTATGGTGTATCACCAGATCAGGCGAGAGGCTCTTTGGAAGTTTTTCTTTTGGCATTAGTTGAGAAACTTCATTGCATGTGGAAGACCGAAGTTTTGTGGCTATCCTTCTGTTGTTTCGGCCTTCTTTAAGGGCATCAATTCTGAATAAAAGGGTTATCTCTACCCATAACCTAGTTGTTTCTACAAATGGAATCCTTGAGTCTCGGCTCTCCATCTGAGGTGAATGCATTGATGATAAAAGGCTTGTGATCACCCTTAGCAGCAACCCAAACATTTCCAGACCTGCGGATTAGGTCATCACTCTTGGAACTTCAAAACCAAGCCTTATAGCAGGGACCCGGATCTGTTAGTAAAAGTTCAAAGTGATAAACTTGATCCAAACTCCATTCTAACCTTGTGGTCATCAAAGGAGGACTATTAGTCATGAAAGGCCGAGGATTGTGCTAGTATTTGTGGCATAAAAGTTTGGTTCGACATTGTTGTCGCTCAAATTGTACAAGGAATGCGACAACGTTCAAGGTAGGGTCTGTCACTTGATCCCTACCCTCTCCGTTTAAGTTGTCTCCTAATTGCAGACTAAGGGGGATAGTCCCTATGGATGAGGAAATGACTACTTGTTGGATAGTTCCTATGGATGAGGAAATGAACTACTTGTTGGGAACCAACAAGTAAAGGAGACACAACTGAATGGCCTAACAACTTGGTAGAGATTAATAGGCAAGTATGATTATTAAGCACTACTTGATTAGATTAAATGGATTGTTAGTTAGAGACTAGTACCTTTGAGATTAATTACTTGCACAATTTGAATTAGCTTACCAAGTAACCAGATGAACAGTTTCTGCAATATGCAAATTCTATCCTATATGAAGTGCAAGACCTAAATCTACGTGAGATGCAATCTCTTGGTTACTTTTAATTAGATGCCTAAGGAGGCTAAGGCCTCATTAATGATACCTCCCATGGAGTTCTAACCACCTAAACGCCTATGTTCCTACAAGGAATTGCCCACGATAGAACTCCAAGGTCATTGTGTTAACTGTGGATGACAGCCTAGACTTTGCAAATTGTTTGAACAAAGTGGTCCTACCTTTTTACAACCAAGGTTATGCTTGGAGGTATATTTTATAAATGCACTTTTACCTAGAATGAAATGCAAGATGTGAGTGATTGCTTCAAATGAGATTATTAAATGAATTAAGTACTTCAAGGAGTCAACTTGAGATCCAGATGATATTCAACACAAAATAACAATAGCAAGTAAATGAAGTACTTACAGAAATTATCAAATGAAACAATAGAGACAAATTCAATGAAACATAATTAGCAAGAGCTTATTAGAACTTGTTAATGTGTTAGTTAATTCCACTTGTGATCAACAATTGTGCATAAGAACAAATTAGAGCATTTTACAACAATGAAACAAGGCCAGCAATTTCAAATACTCAATATGCTTATTATATGTTCTCAATGTATTATGTCAAAATTTGATTAGCAATTAGGCACAAGAAACAACTTTAGATGACAGTGACGAGAACAATATCTATTTGCCACTTAGATCATGAATCAATTAGGCACAACATAATAGCAAAATAGAAACAAGCACAACAACAGATGAGATTGCTAACAGTGGTATTAATGAAGCCAACAAGTGCATCTATTTAATAATGGATGCTAGAAAAATGAAAAGATGCACGATGCAATTATCTACATTAGCAATGATGATGCAAAAGTGCAAGAGATAAGAATATGCAATGAGAGACAAATGTATCACTACCCTCACTATCCAATGCTCATCAAAATATGCAAATCAGATCAGCCACTTGATATTGTTAGATCAGTCCCAAAATTCCTCGTTTATCAACAAATCATGTTTATTAAGCCCTTTAATCAAGATGATGATTCTTTAGTATATTAGGCTTACTTAGATGAGTTTTCTAGAACAAGATGTCAACAGTTATGCTGCTGTAACAATTATATCAGACCTCTGAAAACTTAGATCAGATCTCTGCAATTTATATCAGACTTCGGAAATGCATAGGACAGCCACCACAAATCAATTGGATTGATGAATTAAGCCCTTACACTCAATGTAGGATGTCTTGTATGAGTTATTTGCTTCTTGTTGAGTTGCTTAGGCTTATATTTTGATTTATATGCCACTGAAATCTTAATGTTCAGATCTGATCACTTATGACAGTCAACAAAAGAGAGGAAGAGAGAGAGAATCAAACCCCTTAGCCCTAGTGGCCTGGCTTCAATGGTAATTTTGTCAAATTGAGACAAGCTTGAGGCACCAAATAAAGTGTTTTGGCAATGAATTAGGCTTTGAATACCTGCAACCACAAATGATTAGACTAAGAACCAACGAAATAATCTCAAAACCCCACTCCTTGGGCAAGTCTAGGCCTTCTAGGCCTAGCAGCTAGGATAGTTGAGCACAAATGACAAGTGCAAGCCCCAAAACGTGGTGTATAGCCTTTGGAACTCCTGCAAAACAACAAATTAGCTTGAAAACCCCAATTTAAAGATGATTCATCGCTCTTAAGGCTAGCAGCTAGGATAGTTGAGCACAAATGACAAGTACAAGCCCCAAAACGTGGTGTATAGCCTTTGGAACTCCTGCAAAACAACAAATTAGCTTGAAAACCCCAATTTAAAGATGATTCGTCACTCTTAACGCTAGCAGCTAGGGCTTTTAGCCTTCTCAAGGCGAGTAGCTAGGCTAGAAAGTGGCCCTAGGCCTAACGGCTAGGCCTCAAAGGCCTTGGATGATCAAACAAGTTACTTTAAGCCCTTGAAACTCTTCTTTGGATGGATAATGAGCCTGCAAAATCACTAGTTAGCCAGTAAACCAAATTTTAAGGACTAGTGACAAAAATTCAATGAGAAATCACTACAAACCCTTGCCAAAATTTGTTTCAAGCCTAAAAAACAAAGAATTAACCAATAAAATCACTTGCAAAGAGGAATTTGGTCCTTTCTATGGCTGTGGTTAGGCCTTAAAGGCCAAATTAGGGTTGCAGACAGCCAAGGAAGGCCTCCTAGAGGCTACGGCTAGGGATACAAGCCCTCAAATCCTTGCAGCTAGGCCTCTTAGATATTCAAACCCTTGTGGCTGCCCTTGATGAAGCAGATTGATGAGTATGAGCCACAAAAAAATTGATTTACTCCACGAAATTAGCTTGCCAAGACTTCTTGTGACAAAACTAGTGAAAAAACCTCAGTTGCAACAACAAACAAGCCCTCTAAGGCTAGTGTTTTCTCCTCCAGGCCTAGCATTCAAATTTGGGCACTTGGGTATTACAGATCAAGCCCTAAAAGGCCTAGATCCACCCTCAAATGCCAAACGCACTTGTTGGATGGGTTGTGTTACCCACCACCCGTGGGTGACACCCATAGGAGAATTTTTTCTCTTAAATTGTCTTTAGCGGGTAGCCAGCAGGCATGAGATAGCTCGATGTGCCACCATCTCCGCCACCTGAGCTACTTGTTTTGCAACCTAGCCCATCTGTTATGATCATATGTTTGAAGGTGGGCCTTCCAAACCCAAAGGTATGGCTTTCATTATGTAGTTGGGTATTTTTGCTTGCTTATCATGGACACTTTTGGGCATGGATTAGTGGGGGGATTCAGCGGAAAGAATGGGCTTGATTTGTACTCTTCTCCTCTTGTCCAACTCAGTGGTTAAACTTGTATCCTAGTCCCATGGGATCTCCTTATTGGCTATTAGCTTTAGGAATGGAAATACATATGAAATCCCAACATTGGTTGCATGGTCTCGCTTCCTGACACCACATACATTACTCCCCTCTGCTTATTATAGCTCCTTTCCACATATTTCCCATCCGGGTCCACATTTGTCCATTGGGTCCTGTTACCCACCACCCGTTGAGAAAAATTTTCTCCTAGATGATCCTCAGCCGACGGCCCCTTGCAGCTTCCAGATAGCTCGATGTGCCACTATCTCCACAACCTAAGATAATCATATGTTGCCTCGCCCATCTGTTATGATCGTATGTTTGAAGGTGGGTCTTCCAACCCCAAAGGTATGGCTTTTCATTATGTAGTTGGGTATTTTTGTTTACTTATCATGGACACTTTTGGACATGGATTAGTGGGGGGATTCGGTGGCAAGAGTGGGCTTGGTTTGTACTCGTCTCCTCTGTCCCATTTGATGGTTAGCCTTGTATCCTCGTCCTATGGGATCTCCTTTATCGGCTGCTAGTTTTAGAGGTGGCACTACATCGGAAACCCCGATTTTCGTTGTGTAGCCCGCTTCCCGAGACCATTATATATCACCCCCCTCCGCTCATTATAACCCCATTCCCCATATTTCCCATTCGGATCCACATTTGTCCATTGGGTCTATTACTGCTCAAACTAGCAAGGGTTCTTGGAGGAGATCTTATAGAGCAACTACTAGGTCAAGTGGCAACAATGGAGCGACAACCCACTCTCATCTCAGTTAAAGCTCCCTGCTCTTTACAGACTTTCACCAATGGGAGGAATCTCGATATGGGAGGAATCACGAGGAGAGATAAATTAATGATAGAATGTAGAGTGATTACTAAAGCCTATTCACAAGAGAGGCTCAAATAATTGGCTTGCTTGCTTTGGGAGCAAGGTGATTGGCTCTCTTAGAAGGGTTAAGGGGATACTTATGCTTAGGTTTGGAGAATATCCCTTAACAATAGGTATCCTAGACCTAAGGATCCCAAAGGAAAAATGGTTTCTATGTAATCCTTGTAGAATTTGAGTCACAAAGTTGTGGGACCACAAAGAACCAAAGTGGGCCCAAACTAGGTCAAGGGTATGGGGTTGATCGACAATAGAGGGGCTTGACCAGGTTAGGGAGGAGAATAGGATCAAAGGAGTAGTTTTCTTTTGAAACTCAAATGCAATGATCCAAATGAGGACACTAATCCAAAGAAACCTAGGGAGAAGAATGATCCTTGAGCTAGGGCTTGCAATATCTCGGGATTCCATTGTCGGATTGAGCTCAAACTTGGAGGACCCCTTGAGAAGACCCCAACGTAGTTGTGGACCGCTTTTCAAGGGTTTTTTATGGCTACAAAATATTTCTCTTGATGCCTTAGGAGACCTTCTAGGGTTATGCCTAGAATTGGGAGAAGTGAAGAAAAGAAAGGTTATTTTGACCACCAAAGGGATGCGAGGATAAGTGCCTTGCTTCTTGGGTTTAATGGAGTAAACATACACCTAGATCAAATATTTTCTTATGCTAAGGAGCCCTAATTGACCTATGCTAACCTTTCCAAGTGTAGAAACTAGGTTATTAGGGATTTATACTTCAAATTTGCGATGTCTTTCAACCTATGAGGTGCCTCTAGAAATGTTCACACACTCCCTCAAAGAGAAACGCATGCATTAAATCACTTATTCAAGGTTTCAAGAAGAATTTCACATTACTTTAGCCCATACAAGAATAATGCTAACAATACCATGCATTAGACAAGTAAGATGACAAGAATAACATTTAATTTCACGTACAAGAGAGAGAGAGAGAGAGAGTACCCATTCATCAACTTCGCATTAGAAACAAGCTCCAAAGACAATAGCGAAAACCCAAACATCATAGTGCATCAAGAATCTCCAAAAATTTTGTCCAGGAAAGCAAGTGCAAAAATCTCTCAAGAGATACTAATCCAATCCAAGTGATGATGAGAGGAATGAATGAGCCTCTAATCTATTTATACAATCCATAAGGGAGTTCAAATAGCCTAAATGGCCTAAGCAAGCGCCAAATATAAAATAATGTACAATGGTAACATGACTTGGTGACAAGCCCACCAAGATAGCTCAATAACACAAAAATGAAGCCTCTCAAGAGGGAAAATAGTAGATATAATTTGAGTCGTTGGGCCATTGAGGAGGTCTAGTGGAGTCCAAAGTGTGCCAATGTGAGAGAATAGGCTCCAAACATAGGGATCAAGGGGGTGGCCCCTTAACAGTCAAACAAATCCAATGTGGTGTCCCTAAGTGGGTGTGGGTGCACAACGACATCCTCATGGGTCTCCAGGTGGATCGATAATGCCTGTATGCCCTCTGTCCCCCATGGTGATACACATCCTCATATGGGCCCTGGAACATTTACCAAGTGTGTGGTACAAGTGTGAAGTCGGTAGGGCAGGGTGGTCCAGGTGCATCATCCTCATCCAAAAGGTGGAACATGAGCAATCAATGAATGGCACTAAGGGATCCATGAAGTAGCAATCTACTCTCTGCTATGGTGGAGGCCCATGGCTATCAATGCTCACCCTACAAGTGCCAATATGACCCTCTGGAGGGCTTGGGCCTTGTATAGGGAGACCAAACCCCAAATGGAGACCCACCTATAATCCTGTATAAGATCCATTGCGTCCCCTTGCCTTCCAGTACAACAAATAATTAGAGTAATCGAGTAAAATATCTTACAAATCATGGAATCAAATGGACACTTCATGGTGGCATGCCCTTCCATAGTGGGCTTTAGCATGTACAGGTGTCTCCAAGCTCAATAAGGGGGTTAACCAAGGACTCTATTAAGTGGTTTCTACCTCTAAAGGGGGTGACATGTCCATGGTACATCTATTAATTGGCAAGTAGCATGTGATATAATGGTGGAATGGAATGGGGCATCAGGGGAAGGCTCCAAGCCACATGCCATAGTACAAGGGTAACCAGAATAAGGAGAAGCCCACACTTGGGTGTATGAATGTAGAAGGGAGCTATTGTGGTGCATGAGTTACCCCGACCTTTGTTTTTCCACCCTTCTTCATATGCCTTTTACCTTTTATTGATTTTCTTTTATAACTACTCGAGGCTCCAGGGGATGAGAGCATGATGTGTGGGATATAGTAGTGATTACCCCCTTAAGGTGGGGCGATTCATTACCCACTAGGGGTTGGGACAAGCATGGGTTCCTTAATGATGTAAGGGATCAATATGAGGGGCCCTAGGAACTAGGGTGATGTCCATAATGATAGGGGTAGAGCTCATGCTTGGCTTTTGCCCACGTGCTAATTGTGTATGTCTCGACCATCTTTTGCATTTTATGATACATTTCCTATTAAGAGTGGCCAAATCATGCTTTTTCTTTTTCTTTTTTAGTTGCATCAACCTCCACGGCATCGTTCCAGGCCTGACTCAAAGTGTGGAAAACGGGAGGGGAAGGCTAACTCCTTGTGGACCCGGATGGGAAAAGTGATAAATGGGGTTAAAATGAGCAAAGGGAAGTGATGTATATGGTGTTAAGAAGCGGGACCACACAGCCAAAATCAAGATTTCCTATGTAGTGCCAACCCTAAAGCTAATAGCCAGTAAAGGAGATCCCACAAGACTAGGATACAAGGCTAACCACCAAATCAGACAAAGGAGACGAGTACAGACCTAGCCCACTCTTTCCACAAATTCCCCCCACCAATCAATGCCCAAAAGTGTCCATGATAAGTAAACAAAACTACCTAACTACACAATGAAAAGCCATACCTTTGGGTTTGGGAGGCCCACCTTCAAACATATGATCATGACAGATGGGTGAGGGACCATATGGTTGGCTCAAGTAGGGGAGATAGTGGCACATCAAGCTATCTGATGGCTACAAGGGGTTGTTGTCTGTCAATTGAGGGCCATCTGGGAGAAAAAAATTCTCCTACGGATACCACCCACGGATGGTAGGTAACAGGGTCCACGAGGAGTTAGTCTCCCCTCCCCCTTGTCCACACTTTAGGTCAAGCCTAGAATGATGCTCGGGAGGTTGATGCAGCTTAAAAAGGAAGAAGAAACATAATTTGGCCACTCTCAACAGGAAATGTACCATAAAATGCAAAAGATGGTTGGGAGTCGGGACATACAAATTTAAGACGTGGGAAAAAACCAAACATGAGCTCTACCCCTATCATCATGGCCATCACCCTGATTCCTAGGGCCCCTCATATGGCCCCTTACATCATTAAGGAACCCATGATTGTCCCAACCCCTAGTGGGCGATGAACTGCCCCACCTTAAGGGGGCATCCACTACTATTATCTTACACATCATGCTCTCATCCCTTGGAGCCTCGAGCAGTTATAAAAGAAAAATCAATATAAGGCAAAAAGCATATGAAGAAGGGTGGAAAAACAAACGCTGGGGCAACTCATGTACAATGATTATTCCCTCCTACATTCATATACCCAAGTGTGGGCTTCCCTTATTATAGCTACCCTTGTACTATGTCATGTGGCTTAGAGCTTTCCCCTGATGCCCCATTCCGTCACACCATTATATCACGTGCCACCTGCCATTTGGTGGATGTACCATGGACATGTCCCCCCCTAGAGGTTGAAACCACCTAATAGATTCCTTGGTTAACCTTCTTCTTGAAATTGGAGACACTTGTACGCTCTAAAGCCCACTATGGAAGGGCATGCCACCATGAAGTGTCCACTTGGTTCCATTATTTGTAAGCTCATTTACTCAATTGCACTAATGTTTGGTTGTACTGGAAGGTGAGGGGACACATTGGATCTTATACAGGATTGCAGTTGGGACTTCATCTGGGGTTTGGTCTCCCTATACGGGGTCGAAACCCTCTAGAGGGTTATATTGGCATTCATAGGGTGAGCATTGAGAGCCACGGGTCTCCATCATAGCAAAGAGCAGATTACCACTTCATGGGATCCTTCAGTTCCACCTATTGCTTGCTCGTGTTCCACCTATTGGACAATGATGATGCACCTAGACCACCTTGCCCAGTCGGCTCCACTCTAGCACCACACTCTCGGTAGTTGATCCAGGGCCTAGATGAGGATGGGTCTCGCTATGGGAGACAATGGGAGGGCTTGCATTGTTCTTCCATCCCTTATAGATGGGATACAAGCTTGTTCGATCCATTTGGAGACCCATGAGGATGTTTTGTGTCCCCATAGCCACTTGGGGGGCACCACAGGTCATTTGCTTGGATATCAAGGGATCAACCCCTTTATCACTATGTTTGGAGCTCATTCATTCATCTTGGCACATATTGGACTTCACTAGGCCTCCTCAATGGCCCTTCGACCTATTGTATCTATTATTTTGCCCTCTTAGGAGGTTTATTTTTGTATTATGGAGCTATCTTGGTGGGCTTGTCACCAAGGAATGTTATTTTGGCACATTGTTATTAGTTGGGGCATTATTAGGCCTTATTGGGAAAAGCAAACCCCTTAGGGAGGATATATATTGATGTGATGATAATTTCATTTGATCATCACTTGGATTGGGATTGGAATATCCTCTTGAGAATTTTGCATTAGCTCTTGGAGGACTAATTGGAGATTCTTGGATGCATTTTGATGTTTGGATTGATGATATTCTATTTTGGAGCTTCTCTCTTGCAAATATAATGGATGGATATACTTTTTGTGTTGTGTAAGTTTCTCTTTATTGCGAAATTTTCAATTTATGTCTAATGTATGGAATATTGCATCATGATGCTGCTTGTGCTCTAAATTGATGCAAAAATATTGAATTACCTAGTAGTCTTGATCTATTACATGTGTTATTCATTGGGCATGAAAAGCGAATGCTCCTAGGGGTAATCATTGAATGTTCAACCTCGAAACTCCATTAATTTGTTAAATTGAAGTATAAATCCTTGTTGTAGCTGGGTAGTTGCTTCACAAGGGCATGCGAAGCTGCAATTAGGCTCCTTGATAGAGCAAAAGCCCTAAATCAATTTCATCCTTGACCCCATTTCTCCCAATAGACTAGGCACTGGTCTGGTCCTCAATGATCACAAAACGAAAATCATTCTCACCTTCTTTTTCTCTTTTCTAAACTCTAACCCTCGTAGGCTTCTAGGGAATCACACGAATTCCATTGCATCCATCCAAAGTTGATGTAAATTGGCTAAGAACTGTGCTGGTGTGTCCTTGAGAGGTCCTCCAAATTTGAAGGCAATCGGATGGTGGAATCTCAAGATATTCCAAGCCCTATCCCTAGAACCATTCTCCCTAGTTTGCCTTTGGTTAGTGGCTTCATTAAGGATCATTACATTGAACATTAAAGTCAAATTTCATCACCTTGATCCTTTTCTTCTCCCTCACTTGGTCAAACCCCTTTGTTTAAAGTTTCATCCCAAACCCTTGACCTTGTTTGGGTCATGTTACCGCTCAAACTAGCAGGGAGGCTAAAAGGGACTCCTAAAAGGACAATTGTTACGTCAAGGGCAACGATGGAGACTTAGCCCACTATCACCTCAGCTAAGAATCCCTACCCTTTATGGACTTTCATCGATGGGAGGAGACTCGGTATATAGAAAATCACTTGTGAAGAATTAACCAACAAATCGATGTGAAGTGACCTTAATGATCCTTTTCCTAGAAGGATGTTAAGAATGGACCTTGCTTGCTCTTCAAGCAAGGTACAAAGCTTTCTAGGAAAAGGAGGTGAGGATTTAAGGGCTAGGTTTAAGGAATTGCCTTGTAAAGGAGTTTGCCAATCCCTATAATCCTTGTTAAACTTGATTTCCCAAGTGGTTCCTGAAGAATGGACTTTTCAAAGGTATGGGACCACACAGGACCAAGTGGGCCGAGGTTAGGTTAAGGGGAGGGAGTTTAGCTATGTTGCACGAGTTCCCAATACGTGGGTACTTCAGGTATAGGGGAACAAGTATCCGGTATGGCTAGAAGATTTGCCCAAATTTATAGGAAACGTCAAGTTGGGAGCAGCAATAATATAATATATTCAAATTTAATATATGTTAAAAATAAAAATAAAATAATTTATTTATTTTCATCCAAAACTTGCCAATTAAATTTCATTCTAAAAATTCCATCTTGTAATGAAATATGTAACGGATTGAATTTTGAAACACTGCCAAAAAAAATCAAAATATAATCCATCAACAATTTGCCAATGAAATTCCTTGCCATCAAAGAAACATGCGAAACTCCCAAACCGAACAAAAAAAAAAAAAAAAAAGAGGCTATTATTACTTGATTATTACGTGATTTCATGCAACACTATATCATATAATATATTCAACTTCGAAATTCAAGTTTGGAAATTTATAAAATGAAACTGACTAACACGCTACTCTTTCTCCTTTTGACCATCACTATAATTTGTTGAATCTTATCATTAAAGCGTCAAGATAGACTTCAAGAAAGTAGATTTATTTGCAATTGTTGAACTTCAAGATTTCCAACAGAAGTTGACAAGGAATGACTGGAAACTGTCTATATTTTGTTGAAACCTTTGCTACATCTACACGTCTCTATTGATTTACAGAGCCCATGTAGTCTAGCCCCCTAACCTGTCATGTATCACTTAGAAAATAAACAAATGGTACCTTCTCAAAATAGGTACCCGAAAGGTGAAAATATGCTCAAAATAAGTACCCCGAAATGTCAAATATGTTATAGTTAAGCTCTCAAAAAGCTCCAAAGTACCTTTTGAAGCTCTCGGTGATTTTGGAAAGTTTACTACCAACTTCGAAGCTCCCAGGAGCGTGTACGTGCTTTCCAATGCCTGGGAGTGGTACCTGTGTTACTATGGAGTTTAGCAAGCGATGATGATCTTAACCTAAACAAGGAAGGCAAAAGGACCAAAACAAGAATTTCCACTTCAAGGTGTCAAATTGATCCTATCAGGTACTAGCCTAGGGAACACCAAGGCAAAGTTTGATCTTCGAGTTAGGGCTTGGGATATCTCACAATCCCACAGTCAGAATTTCTTCAAATTTGGATGATACCTTGAGGACACACCGATGCAGTAGAGGCTAGGAGATCGAATTTTTTCTATGGCTACTTTGTCAGGAAAGTGATGCCCTAGGTGGCTCGGCGTGGCTAGACCTAGAAAAGATCGGAAAAAGGTAAAGAAAAAGGTTTAAGGTGATCACCTTATGGTGGACCAGTGCCTAATTCCTTTTGGGGATATGGAGTCAGGAAGTATTAGGAAGAAGGATCTCGTTTCTGGCTCAAGGAGGCTCTAAGGGCAACTTCGTCCAATGTTAGGGCAAAAAAAGAAAGTGACCTTAAAGATTTTATAATTCGCTTGCAGATGAAGATGGCTTATCAAGATAACTTCAACCTCTAGGACAATTTGTTCAACATACATGGCCCATACATAGAGATATGCTATATAGTAACATAATTCCACAATGAACCAATAAATGCATGCAATAATTAGCCCTAAAATCGTGAAAATCCCATGATCAATGTATGTGACAAAGTAGAAGAAAAGAGCATCAAAGTTGTACTTACACGTAAGAGAATATATCCAACCATCAATACATTTGTCAATAAAGAAGCTCCAAGATAAGACAATCCAATCCAAACATCAAAATTCATCCATGCTCCAATTTATCCTCCAAAAAATAAATGTGAAATTCTCAAGAGAGAATGATCCAATCCAAGTGATGATACAAATGAATTCGTCTCTCCTATTTATACACTCAATAGGAGTTCGAATTACCTAATTCGAATTACCTAATTTGAGCCAACATTAGCCCATCAAGTAAATAATGTGCAAATAACTATCTATTGGTGACAAGCCCACCAAACTAGCTCACAAATAAAATAATAAGCCTCCCAAGAGGTCGAATGATCAATAAATTAATAATGCATGTCGTTTGGCTCTTTAAGAGGCCTGATGAAGTCCATAAGTGCCAAAATGATGAGTTGGACTTCCAAAAGTAATGGACAAGGGGTTGGCCCCTTATTCTCCACATAATAAACCTGTGGTGCTCCCAATGGTTTTGAGGGCACACAAGTAACCTCATGGGTCTCCAAGTAAGTCGAAGATGCCTGTAGACCATCTGTAAGGGCTCAGATGATGGTGTAGGTATTGCCACATCATCCTGCAAGTCTTGGATCAGCTGCCAAGTGCATGGTACATCTGTGGGGTTGGTTGGGCAAAGGTGAACTAGGTGCATCCTCCTCGTCCAATAGGCAAATCTCGAGCAATCTCTAAACATCTTTGGCAATCCATGGAGTGTTGTCTACTACTATGGAGGCCCATGGCTCTCAACACACACTCTACATGTGCCAATGTAGCCCTCTAGAGGGTTAGGACCCCGTATAGAGAGACCAAACCTAAGATGGAGACCACCTTCAATACTGCATAAGATCCAATGCATCCCCTAGCCTTCTAGTACAACAAGTCATCAAGGAAATCAAGTAAAAGAGCTTACAAACCATGGACCACAAGTGGGGACTTCATAATGGTCTGCCCTTCCATAATGGGCTTTGGCATGTGCTAATGTCTCCAAACTCGAAATGGTGTTAACCAAATTTCCCATTAGGCGGTTTCTACTTTAATGGGGATAATATGTCCAAGTTATATCCTTTAAAAGGTAGTGGCATGTGATAAAGAGGTGAATGGAGTAGGGAATGAGAAGGGGCATCCCTGGGAAGGGGCATCCCTGGGCCACATGCTAGGGTACAAGGTTAGCTAGTAGAAGGGAATCCCACACTTGGGTATATAATGTATAGGAGGCAGCAATTGTGGTACATGACGTGCCCCAACCTTGATTTTTCCACACTTTTTTATATGCCTTTTGCCTTTTATGATTTTTCTTCAATTAATTGCTCGGGACTCAAGGGGTAAGAGCATGATGTGTGAGATATAGTAGTGGATACCCCCTTTTATGGTATGGTGGTTCATTGCCAACCAGGGGTTAGGACAATCGTGGGTTCCTATATGATGAAGGAGGCTCATAAAACCTATAAGAACCAGGGTGATGGCCATGATGATGGGGTAGCGCTCATGTATTCGTTTTTGCCCACGTGCTAAATGTGTTTGTGTAAAGACTAAAAACCGATGCAAACACAGTAAAGGGATTTATATCGTGAACCTATAAACAATTTTCTGAAAATCTTACAGAATCAACTAACAGAACTGCTAAGGTACCTACCTGTGCCCTGCGGTTAAAGATGCCTCCAGCTGCGCTGCTACAGTTACCAGATGACCGAATCCACCCAGCCAAACTGAGCAGAACCTGACTGCTCAATCCAGTAAGCTTCTTAACAGAAGCCGACTGTTCCCCCGTGCTCAGAACCTCAAAACACTCAAGCTCTTCCTGCGGATGATTTCCTCCTCCTTCACAATTCTTCCCTCTATTTTTTTTCCTTCCAAGTCATTGTCCCGTGGTTTTATCCTGTTGTTTAGCGGTGGCCGCTCTTCCATCTACAGCCCACCACTCTGTTTGCTGGTGACACGCTCCATGTCACGTATCATTTCTTTTATCCTTTTATAAGGGTCACGTATGTATATGCGTTATGTTTTAATAAATCAAATTGTGTTTTATTAAAATATTCTTTCAATATAGCCCTTATATCGTATATATATGTCATATGATCACATTGTGTTATATTAAAGTATTCTCTTAATATAAACATTATAACTTTATACTTAGTGCCCCTTTAATTAATTTCTTATATATATCTTAAATTTATGTTATTAATTTATTAATATAATTTTATCAATAAACTGAAATGTATAATTTATATAGTCCTCTTTTAATATTTACCCAAACATTAAGCAATATTGACGGATGAGTAGAACCTCTATTCAAAGAAGTGTCATGGTATTTAGCACTTATAATTAATTTAGTATATAATACTAGTGCGGTGTATGCGACACATGCATATGTAGCTATCATATGCATGCATCGTATGCCCGCTATTATCCTTGGGTTCTCTATATTTATAGATAGGTCATTACATACACTCCCCTTCAGAAAACTTCGTCCCGAAGTTAGAGTTTTTATTTTATATGATTACTTATGATAGCAATTAGTACATTCTTCTTAGGATTGTAAACCGAGGTTACATTCTTATTTAATATAACGATACTATAAAATTGGTGTTTTGAATACTTCTGGGTTTATAATTTTAATGGTTAGGTTCCCAAGCTATTCAAAATCATCTTATCCTTCCTAATCTCTTCGACTCCCATCCTATCCGTCCTCTACTGAAGTATGCCATGGCGTCAGTTTTACTGACCTAACCATTCATAAACTCTAAGGATGACAGCATCAGTTATATCGACCTGATTCCCAGTAGGCATCCGGCAGTCATCATCACACGTCTAGGGGAGCGTGATTCGCACAGTCCTCTCATAACTCCAGGGTTCAGAGGATAAACGGTGGGCAACACCTCCACCCCTCTCAGTAGAATTAGGGTTAATACTCTATCATAGAATCTCTTCGAGCCTTAATTGTTCTGAGGTTTTGTCATCACGTGGTCATTTGATAACTGTTTAAAATTTGCAATCATACACTTATCCATGCATTTATAAAATGTGCATTATCATATTCAAAATAACTTATGTCTAGTTCACATATGTAAACTATAGTATAACATATTTTGCCATATTCTATTCATGTCATTGACTTTCATTTAAAATGTAATTATTCTCTGATTTCTATTCCATCGATCATATTGACATGTATAAATAAAACAGAATTATAATATCTTAATTCCCATAAGAAGTAAAATCATTTAAATATCTTAAACTTTACTTTGACAACTATAGTTTAGTAAGATCAATAACATATTTCGTTTTGGTATCCATGTACCAGCAGAATTTAAACATATATTATGTCATAAAAATTCACGTTTATATATGATCATTCAAAATGGTTCTGAGTCTCTGATTTGCAGTGAAGTAAATATATACTAAACATAGTTTAAAGTTCTTCAAAATTAACACAAATTAGGGTATCTTTGACATATGTCTTCTGTATCTTTCCAAGTAGCTGATCCAGGACTATACTTGTTCCATTGGACCTTAACTTGGTCTACCAGGGAATTCCTGAGCTATCGAACCCTACGTTCCAGTATACATAATGGTTCGACCGATACGATTCCCTCGTCCGATACCTGCAATTCCTTCCATTGAAGATTATGACATTGATCGGATATATAATGTCTTAATACAGATATATGAAATACATTATGAATTTTATGCAAGTGAGGTGGCAAGGCAAGACGATAGGCAATAGATCCAACTCTTTCCATGACTTTAAATGGTCCAATAAATCGGGGTGACAATTTTGTCCCTTTTCCGAATCGAATAGTACTTTTATTCGGTTTGATGCAGATGAAAACCTGATCCCCTACTTCATACTTCCTATCAATTCTGTGAGCATTAGCGTAACTCTTTTGTCTATCCTGTGCTTCCTTTAATCGTTGTCTAATTTTTCTTACCTGCTCTTCCATTTCTTGGATTAATTCTGGTCCTATTATCACTCGATCTTCTAACCTGTCCCAACTTAACGGTGTTCTGCAAGGTCTGCCGTATAATGCTTCAAATGGAGGCATTCTAATCGAACTGTGGTAACTGTTATTGTATGCGAATTCGACTAAGGGTAAGTATTTTTCCCAGTGTGATTGCTAATCCATAACATACACTCTCAACATATCTTCAAGTACTTGATTTACCCTTTCTGTTTGTTCATTAGTCTCAGGATGGTAAGCAGTGCTTAAATTTAGTTGAGTTCCTAGGGCTGACTGCATGCAAGTCCAGAATCTTGAAGTGAATCGTGAATCTCTATCGGATATAATCTTCTTAGGTACTCCATGAAATCTGATAATTTCATTTATGAATACTCGAGCTACGTCAGCAACTTCGTAAGTATCTCTTACGAGAATGAAATGTGCGCTTTTCGTTAACTTATCCACTACTACCAGAATGGCATTGTGTCTCTGAGAAGTAAGAGGTAGTCCAGTGATGAAATCCATAGAAATGATCTCCAATTTAGACATAGGAATGTCATGAGGTTGTAAAAGACCCGCTAGGTGACAATGATTTGCTTTTACTTGTTGACATTCCAAACATTTTGCAACAAATTGAACGATATCACATTTCACGCCCGACCAGAAGAAGAGTTTCTTGGTAACCGCATACATTTTCCCTACTCCAGGATGTGCACAATATACTACTATGTGGGCTTCCCTAAGGATAGTGTCTCGAAGATCCTTATTATTAGGAATATACATCCTTCCATGGAATCTTAAGATTCCATCATCTTCTAGTGCATATCCTTCAAATTTAGATTCTTTTGGCATTTTACCCTCAAGACCAGATATTACTTTTAAATACCAGCTATCTTTTATGAGATATTCCAGTACTCGTTGCCTTAAGTATACTTCGAGAGGTATGAGAGAAAATATCCAAGGTCTTCTGCTTAAAGCATCTGCTACTATATTTTCTTTTCCCTTAATGTATGATATTCCAAAGTCATATTCACTTAGGAATTCACTCCATCGCCTTTGTCTGGCATTTAAGTCTCTTTGGGTGAACAAATATTGTAGACTTTAATGGTCGCTTTTAAGTATAAAACTTTGTCCTACTAGATAATGTCTCCAGATCTTTAAAGCTAATACTACAGCGGCTAACTCTAAATCGTGAGTAGCATAGAGTTCTTCATGAGGTTTTAACTTTCTAGAATCATATGCTATCACTCCTCTAACCTGCATCAATACTTCACCCAACCCTTGTTTGGATGCATCAGTACATACCGTAAAATCTTTGTCCATATCAGGGACTTTTAGGATTGGTGCATTGGTGAGTAGTCTTTTGAGTTCAGAGAATGCTTTATTACATTCCTCAGTCCATTCATACTTAACACCTTTACGCTGAAGGGTTGTAATCGGCTTTGCAATTTTGGAGAATCCCTCTACAAATCTTCGGTAGTAACCAGTTAAACCCATGAAGCTTCGTATTTTCGGTATTGGCCATTCCATGATTGCTTTTACCTTCTCAGGGTCTACTGAAATCCCTTCACCTGATATGATATGACCTAAGTAATGAATCTTTTCCTGAAAGAATGAACACTTGGATAATTTTCCATACAACTGATGTTTTCTAAGGCAAGACAATACTATCCATAAATGATCTTCATGCTCTTTCTTATTCTTGGAATAGATGAGAATATCATCTAAAAAGACTTGTACAAATTGATCAAGATATTCGCGGAAAACATTGTTCATAAGGTTCATGAATACTGCTAGTGCATTTGTTAATCCAAATGGTACCACAGTGAATTCATAATGTCCAAAACGTGTCCGGAATGCAGTCATAGAAAATATCGTTTTCAGAAATCCTTAGCTGATGATAGCCTGATCAAAGATCAATTTTTGAAAAGATAGCAACACCTTTCATTTGATCGAAAAGATCATCAATTCGAGGCATAGGATATTGATTCTTTACTGTAGCTCAATTCAAATCTCGATAATCTATGCATAACCTTAAAGATCCATCTTTCTTCTTCACAAAAATTACAGGAGCGCCCCAAGGTGATATACTAGGTCGAATATGTCCTATATCCAATAGTTCCTTCAATTGAATTTGCAATTCTGGAAGTTCTTGAGCTATCATTCTATAAGGTGTTTTAGAGATCGGTTGAGTACCAGGTTTCAATTCAATAGTGAGATCCAGCTCTCTTACAGGGAGTAATCCTGATAGTTCCTTTGGAAATACATCCGGAAATTCGGCTAACACCGGATATTGTTCTAAGGATGGTCCTTTTTCTTTGCTTACTTCTTGAATTATATATGCCTGGCAACCTTTTCTTAAGCAACGCTTCATTTTCATTGTGGATATGTAACGTAAAGATACTTTTCTTTTGATTCCTTGAATTTGGATCGCTTCTCGTTTATCATTTATACCTAGAATTCTTTTCCCATAACAATCTACCCAAGCTTGATGAGCTTCTAGCCAATCCATACCTATGATAAGATCATAAGTTCCTAATGCTGTGACATAAACTTTCAGTTTAGTCGTATAGACCCCTAGGTCAATTTTGCATTGATCCACACTTAAGCCCGTGGATTGGAGTTCTCCTGAGGCCATTTCCACCCGTTTGAAATCATTTTGTCTGCGAGCTGCCAACCCACATTTGTTTAATGCATATGACGAAATGAAACTATCTGTGGCACCAGTATCAAATAAGATTTTGAGTTTTATACCATTAATAATACCTGAAGATTCCACTACAGTGGATTGATGTGTTGCTTGGTCGTTGCTGACTACTGCATGAATTCTATGATTACCTTGATTATTTGATATTGGTTCCTTTCCAGTCCTATGCAACATATTTGACGAAGCTTCTGGACAATCACATTGAAAATGCGGTCCTCCACATCCCCAACAATTAAGCTACATTGATCCTCTTGAATCAGGACGTGAATTTCTAGATAAAGAGCTTCGTCCTCTCATGTTATTTCCTCTCGAATTTCTTCCTCTACTAGCAGTTCCACGAAATGTCCATGGACTGGTGTTTGATGATTCCGCGGCTATAGTGTTTACTGCCATGGGAGCTCTTGTTCCAACATTTCTTGGGGTAAATCTATTACTATAAGGTGGCCTCGAGCTACCTCCTCTGAAGAAATTTCGGGGAGTCTTTCCTGGAAACCCTGATTGTAAAGGTTCTGCTGGCCCTACATCTATTTTGATCCCTAGATGCTCTTCTGCATACGATCACATTCTACCGCCTCAGCTACTGATGATGGTTTCCACATGCTCACCAAGGCTCTGATGTGAGTATTTAACCCAAATATGAAGCGTTCAGCTTGACGTTCATCAAAATCTAAGTAGTGAATGTATTTTACAAGCTCCATAAACCTTATCTCATACCCTTCCACTGTTTTATTACCCTGAACTAAGGTATGGAAGGCCCTGGCTTGTTGTTGTTGAAAGTATGGAGGTAAATACTTTGCGCAGAATCTTTCCTCAAACAATTCCCAAGGGATATTATCCGATGTAAGGTGCAGTTGCTTTTCCAAATTTCCCCACCAAATCAAGGCACTTTCCTGTAATTGAAATACAACAATTTTTTTGCCGAAGAAGAATATTCTCTTAATCTAAAGCATCTGTTCATTCCTTTTAACCATGCCTCAACGCGTTTCCCTTCTCGACCTCCTGAAAATTTTGGGAGTTTAATTTTCTGAAGCTCCCTAGAAATATCTTCCTTTGGTCTTTTGTGCTCAAAATTCTTTGGTTCCGCTAAACTGGTAGCTAAGGGTTGAAGTTCTTCTTTGGTCTTAGCCTTAGTTGATTCTTTTAATGTCTCCAATAAGGCTTCCAATGAGTTCATTATCATGGTCAACTCTGGTGCTAGAGCGATTGGTGTTGATAATGGTCTTGGTGGGGACGAGGATGATAGTGGTGGCGATGGGGATGATGATGGCGACGGTGGCGGCATTAATGACGGTGATGCTGCCCGATCACGTCGTTGTCGCTCATATGTCTTTACCATTGAAATGTTTCCTGTATACATAATAAAATTCTATAAAAATTTTAGACATTCGAATTTAACATATAGTTTTCCTTTTGCAATTTCACATTCATAAACGGGTATAGTTTTTTTGCTATTTTTATCTGCTAGGCAGATCTTACTGGTACCGAGGTCAAGGAGGGTGGTCTCGCGACCTCCTTGTCCTAATGCAAGGTATTCTATCCTAATATGAAATAATGCAGAAGTGTATGGTTATTAATGCCTAAGGTAGATCATCCAAAATTAATTACTAAGTAACATTCACAAAATTAAATATTTAAATATTAAATATCTCGTTATAATGAACATCATCAACACACCCATCACGCCTCAAATTATTACCTTTACAGAAAGACACACATAGTTACAATGTGGAATATGTTACTTAAATGTATACTACTGGAATATCAATTATAGCATTTTTTTTTAAATAAATATATATATGGGTCAAACTTTAATAGAACCAAGTAACTTAGATGATACCAATTAAATAATTAAATATCATATTTATTTATCTAACATAATATTACATTATTTTATTTATCTTATCAAATTTTTGATTTATAATTAATTAAACAATATCATTTACTTTGAACTAAAACAAATATAAAAACAATGAATATTTTTGTTGAGATTTGGGTACGAAGGACAGGTGGTTCCCTAAGGCTTTGATCTTTGGCCTAGGGAAAAGTGTCCAAAAGAATTTAATTTTTCTCCTAAAGTAACTTTATAATTTTTATAAAGTTAAATCTAATTTAAAAGTGACTTTAAGTGATAAAGTTGCTAAAGTCTAATTTTAAAGTGACTTTAATAAAGTTAATGTAAAATTAGAAAGGAAAAGTGACTTTGGAAATAAATGACTAAGTGGGTCTTTATTAAAGTGGGGTGAGTTAAAAAATAAAAAAGTGAGATTTAAATGTGCATTTAATCTCATCCCTAGATCTCAATTTATTTCAGCCATTGGATTTAGAGGTTACGCAAAAGTCACTTAGAATTATATTAAAGGAGGAAAAGGAGGCAAGAGGTCATTCATTCTTTCATGAGCAGATTGAGAGAAGGAGAGCAAGAGAGCAAGGGAGATTTCTGGACAAGGAGGAGGAGACAGCAAATTGGCACACATTCCAAGGCACCAGTTGAGCAAATTTGTACAGCTGATTTAGCACACAGTGAAAGGCTGATTTGGCACGATTTTCTAGAAATCCGTACAGCTGGTTTGCACAGAAATCGAGGAGCAATTTGTTGTTTTTTTGCACGCAAATCGAGGTCCGTATAGCGCATTTATTGCAGTCAGTACAGCGCATTTAATGCAGGTCGTACAACAACATTTAATGCTGAAAGTGGGCACAAAAATCGAGGAGGTCGTACATCATTTATTGCTGTCTTGTTTGCTATAATTTCTAGTTTGCTGTGAGGCACGGGAAAAGAGATAAGTTGTAAATTTGCTTGTTGATTTTTTGCTGAATATTTCTCACTGTAAAAAAACATTTTCAGAAATAAAGAAGAGCTCTCGAACTGGTTTTCCCCAAGAGTTGTAAGGGGTTTTTCCAGGGTCACATTGACCAAAAATCACTGTGTTGAAATGTGTTAAATGACTTTTTGTACCTACTGATTTTTATTTCTGCATTTTCCAACATTCTGTAAAATTTCCAGAATTTGTGTTTTCAGCAAAAATTTATTTTTTCAATTGTTGAATGTATGGATATGGGAAAGGACATTTAACTATATGGGAGAAATAAGGTGAAACTGAAAATCGGGGTGGGAAATGAGAAATTTCTACATGGTATCGGAGTTTGAGTGCTAAAGTGCAGTTTGGGACAGCAAGGAGGAAAATTACAGCCTGCTGATTTTTCACTCAGAAAATTCTAGCAAGCTAATTTTTCACAAACAACAGTTTTATCTTTACTACAGCAGTGCTATTTTTCAGTTTTAGGACAACAGGATGTCATTAGGATTGAGGATGGAGGATAGGCTGGATGGGCATACAAATTACAACGTTTGGAAGGAGAGAACGCAGAGTATCTTTGAGGAGGCAGAAGTCTGGGATATCATGGTGCATACCACATAGAACCCTGTTGTTGTGCCTACTGATGCTACTCAGTTGGCTGAGTATAATAAAAAGAAGAACAAGGGTAAGAGGCTGATTCTAGACAGATTCAAAGACCATTGCATTCCTCATGTGAGAGGAAAGAGCAATGCCCATGAGATGTGGACATCATTGTCCAATCTCTACCAGAGTACCAATGAGAACTGGAAAATGGTCCTGAAGGAGAAGCTGAAGAACATTAAGATGGGTAATGATAGTGCAGCTAGATATCTCACAAAGATTACTAACGTGAGAGACGAGTTGGCAGCATTTGGAGAGGCCATTCCACCCACTGGGTTGGTGCATATTGCAGTGAATGGCCTCCCCCGTTCATGGATGAACTTTGCTGATGGGGTTTGTGCACATGAGACCCTTCCCACATGGGAGAGGTTTTAGGATGATTGCATTCAGACAGAGATCAGGAAAGGTCAGCTTGGGGCAGCCAAGCTAGTTGAGCAGGATGAGGATGTAGCACTGTCGGCAGGAGGCAAGAAAGGTAAAGGGAAGAAGCAGGCTTCCACAAGCAATGGTGGGGGCAAAGGCAAAGGTAAAGGTAAACAGGGTAACACACAGAAGGACTATTCCAAGGTGAAGTGTTGGAATTGTCAAAAGATGGGACGCTATGCAGTTGTGTGTCCAGAGAAGAAGAAGAAGAAGGGGAAGAACCAGAGCGTGGCAGCTTCAGCAGAGGTTGAGGACTTTGTAGTTTGTTTTGACCGGGAGTTTGGGTTCACTGTGTATGAGTCCTCTAGTGAAGGATCACTGCCACAGAGGTTCAGAGGGAGCATGCTTTTCCCTCGATTAATGGAGCATCTTCAGGTATCTGGTATGTGAATAGTGGGGCTTCACGTCACATGACAGGAATCCGTGAGTACTTCTCTGAGCTTTCATGGAGTGGCACTGATATAGAGGTAGTACTCGGTGATAACAGAGTTGTTAGAGCAGTCGGGGTGGGGACACTGACATTTCAGAGGGAGTCCAAACCTCCCTTGAAGGTGACAGATGTTCTTTATGTGCCAGGGATGAGGAAGAACCTCATATCCGTCTCAGCTTTGGAGGACAGAGGGTATGAGGTACTGTTCACAGGAGGACAGGTGTTGATGTATCTCAGGGGCACTCCAGCTGATTCAGCTAGAGTGATAAGTGTACGCCATGAAAAGGTGTACAAGTTTGCATGTCCCTTGTGGCATTGAATAGTAGCACCAACAGCAGAGCTAGCAGTTTTGAGCTATGTGAGATTTGGCACCGCAGGATGGGACATATGTATCATGGAGCCTTGAGGACCTTGCGGGAGATCACTATAGGTGTGCCAGATTTTAGTACTGATCACTTTGATACTTGCAAAGGATGTGCAATGGGCAAGTTTGCCAAATCCCCTTTTCCCAGCAGTGACAGCAAAGCCACTTGGATACTTGATTTGATTCATTCTGATGTGAGCGGTCGGATGTCTCATGTTTCCTTGAGTGGATATGAGTACTATGTTTTATCCATTGATGATCACTCCAAGAGGACCTAGATTTATTTCTTGAAGACCAAGAGTGAGGTCTACAAGCAGTTTCAGGAGTTTAGAGCCCTTGTGGAGACACAGACAGGTCGGAAGATCAAGTCCCTGAGGTAGGACAATGGGGGAGAGTACACCCTTGGAGAGTTTGTTGATTATTATGTGGAGGTGGGCATTAGGAGGGAGTTCACTATTCCTTACAACCCCCAGCAGAAGGGGGTTGCGGAGAGGAAGAACAGATCCATCGTAGGGGATGCCAAAGCCAGGTTACATGATCAGGGGTTGCCATTGTTCTTGTGGGCAGAGGCCTAAAACACAGTCGTTTACTTGCAGAACAGGAGTTCGCATCGTGCCTTGGGGCACATGACTCCAGAGGAGGCTTTCTCTGGGAAGAAGCCTGATATTGGTTATCTTCGTATCTTTGGATGCATTACATACTCCTACATACCTAAGGAGAAGAGGACCAAAATAGAGCCCACTGCCGAGAAGGGTAACTTTGTGGGCTACAGTGAGACCTCAAAGGCCTTTCGGATTTACATTCCTGCACAGAGGAGAGTTGTTGTTAGGCGGGATGTGAAGTTCGAGGAGGACAGGGCCTTTAGGAAGTCACGGGAGTTAGAGTATCTAGATTAGCCAGACCCTCAGCAGCAGTTGATTCAGTCGCAGGGATCCAGTGGGCAGAGATCAGGAGGATCCGGAGGTACATCTATGAGGATGTCAGGTCTGTCAGTGAGCAGTGGCTCAATGAGCCAGAGGGGTGGTGCTTCAGGCAGCATGCAGAGCAGTTCACTAGGGAGTCCACTGATGGATAGTTCACACGGTACCTCAGCTTCTACAGGTTCAGGTG
>APFE031588889.1:9641-37811 GCA_000404065.3 Pinus taeda
ACTTTGAACTATTTCTGTATTTTCTCCTTAGTGCTGTAAGTGTGCAGCATTCGTCTGAGAAGAGTCAGTTGGTTGCCTTTCCCTTTCGTGTGTGCTATAAAAATAGCAGTAACAAGGGCTGGCACCACTTTTTGGTAAACTATCAGATATTTTAGAGAATCTCCCGCTGACTGAGTGTATACTTGGTAATAACCCAAATTTCCCTCAAACTGGTTCTGCTTTTTCTATTTCATTTTCTGTCTTTGCGAATGACTTGATGAGTCAGAAGACTTTATTTTCCAAGCAATTATCTGGATTGAAAACTGCCTTCGTTCTTCATTCCGGGATTTTCTAGCGTGTAAGTTTCAGGTATCTTTGTAATCATGCTGCTTTTGTGCGCCTTTGATTCTGAGCTTCAGATGACCTATCGATCGTTAGTGTCTGCTGAGTGATACTATGGAATCTGTAGTCCTATCGTATGTGGCACCCGCTTTTGAAGAGGTCTCTTCTGTGTTCTCCGAGCATTGGCGCTTTCCCCTTTTCCTTAGATGTTTCCTGCAAAAATTGCTCCATGTTATCTCTTGTTTTATAGTTTGCGTAAAGGAAAAGAGTAAATTAAAATAAAGATTGATATGAAAGCTTTAGATCTTGCGTGCGTATAATCATGACATTCAAAGTGAACTGACTCTTCGAAAAATGAAAAGCAGCCATTCGTACAATCATTAATTTCTTTTTTACAGGCGCGCGCTTAATTCTGATTAATGGGCAGCTTTCCTTGAATACTGTGCCGAGAAAAATTCGCGCTCATCACAGATCGCAGATCACAGATTTGTGTTATAGTATTGTGGTATCGCAATATTGGATCATCGCAGATCGCAAATCGCAGATTGTGGATCACAGATCGCAAATCGCAGATCGCAGATATTAGTCATTGTGTCCTACCCTACGCGATTGCTGCGATATGCGACGTCGCACATCGACCTTCAGGGATTTCTTAAGCTTTTCATTTAAGAGCGCTTAAGGTAAATGCGATGCAATGAATTTAGCATCGTTTCTTCGTGGTTTGTTATGCTCATAAAGAAGTGTTTTATTGCCTCGCTGCGATAAAATTCTAAGGAAAAACAAAAATGTTCATGGGGATGTTTGTTTGAATTTTTTACTAAGGGTCCCCTATTTGCTTGGTGTTATTGCTAATACCAAACAAAAGAGGGGGGTTGTTGGTGACCACAACAAGGACACACAACTTTTCCAGAAGACAGAAAACCCTTCTCTTTTTCAACAAACTTCTCCATCATAAAATTTGAACTGAGCCCAAAAATAATTACAATATTCGTAGCAAAACACTAATAGTAATTTTCTATGTCTTTACAAAATGGAATCAACTGCAAGCTCTCAATATGCATATATCATGCAATATATATTGTATTCCTTATAACATATCCCACAATATTCATATACCAAGCACGGTCATCGAGTTAATGTACCAGAACAACAGTGTTCTTGGACAGCAGGTAACATGTTACACCTTTATGCAATATATTTTCCTCACCTCATTGTTTATGCGAGAAAAATGAAAGGCTCATCAATGGAATAAGATGACAAGCCACGAAGGAACAGATCATATGAATAGAGGGAATAACGCATACGCAAAAACTCATACTCGCCCTATTCGTTTATATGTCAAACTCATAAATCTACATAAAGCACAACGTTGTATGCGATATCCTTTGCTACATCCTTTGTGACATCGGTGGCAATCTCGATGGCCATTCTATGATTTACAAATGAATGTCACAAAAAATTATGTGAAGATGTGAAAAACTATGAAATGGGGGCGAGACAAATGTGTATTGTGAGCGAAGGAAGGTAGTGGATTGGGCGAGTTGATGGTGAGAGTATATATAAAAGATGAAGAGCCGAGGCAATGGATGGCATGCCACTGGAACCAATACAATCATGCTCAAATTGCGTATTGCTGCGCTGTTGATCTCAAACCATCAGCCCTGCGAGCTTGGCAAGGGACTTGCTAAATTGTATGAAGCATCTGAAAATTTTGATAAGGTTCTGACGGTCGAGGTGTATTCCAACAGACAATAAAGTCTAAGCAGCGTAACAATTCAACACATGATTATATGCCAAAAAAACTTTAGACTAGCATTTCTTACAAAACAGGAGCAGTGTAAAAATTTATAATACCAACGCTTCTTACAAAATAGGAGCAGCGTACAAATTCATAATACCAACATTTCTTACAAAACAGGAGCAGCGTACAAATTCATAATACCAGCATTTTTCAACAGGAGCAGCGGACAAATCAACAGTTCAACGCAGCATTCCGGAGCAGTGTTCTTTAAACTTCATTTTACTCAACGTGCCAACCTTCAGATTAAATTGCATGTATCATGTCCTTCTTGCATCAGTATTTTTCTTTGACCTGAAAACATTTCCAGGTAGGAAATTTCACTGGGATGGCATTACTGCAACATCGATGCAAGAAACAAAAAAGACAGACTCACGATGGCTCTTGAGCCCACGCAGCAAGACAATATTCCACTGAAACGTCTTCAGACAATATTATAGTTCTGAAGTTGTCCCTCTCTCAACACTTTCTGAATTTAGGCAGGAAGAATAGTAGATAGACTGTGCAGTAGACAGAGAGGATGGAGAGGACAGAGAGCACAATAGACAATGGATAGAGAGCTCAGTAGCAGACTCCAAAGGGGCAGAGGACAGAGAGAAGTAGGCAGAAGGGAGTTACAACTATTTTGGGAACTTGGCTCTGATACCATGTCAGGCCAGGCAGTAACTCCATAAGGCAAAAATGATTCGTTTGTTCTATTCCATCAGGTAGGTCTTCATTATATACATGAGGGAGATACTGTTCAGTTCATCTCCCAATGACTGTTCATATTTCTTATTTATCTATTTACATAAATTCACCCAATCACAAGGATTAGGTGTCAACAAAAACAACAGCTTTGTCTTTCTCTAGCTCTGGAACTGAGTCATTGGATTATCTGACCAAGATGAACTGGAATACTTCCTCTAGAAATGTTGTTGACCTCCTCTACCACCTACTACTCACCTTCTGGATCTATCTTCTTTGTTGAGTCTCTGCTACTGAGAAAATCTAACTTCCTGGGCAACTAAGTATCCGCATTGGTGCCTTCTCCATCTACCCATCGACCTCCTCTTATAATCTCTAGTTAGGACTCCAACGGCCAAGATTAAGACACAATCTATGACTAAGATAATTTCTATATCAATCCATGTGAGTTTCTAGATGATTCTCACCTTTCTTAATTAATATTGATTAATTAAAAACTTTTCCTAAGTTTAGACTTAGGAAATATTTAAAAATAGGTTAATAATCTAATTGAGACACTTTTAGGTGGAATTTCCAAAAACAATTCTGGGTTATGAAGATCTCATGTGTTTTACCCTCTTCACAAAGTTTCAAGACTAAAACACATCTAATGCTACAAAAACTAACATGTGAAGTTTTCCAAGTGTGAGTTTGGGTTGACTAAGATGCTCTACTTGGGGCACATCATTGGAGAGGATGGAGTGTGGGTGCATGAGGAGAAGATTAGAGCCATCTTGGATTGGCCATTTCTCCATAATGTGACTGATTTGAGGGGGTTTGTGGTCATATTCACATACTACAGGAAGTTCGTAGAGGGATTCTCACAACTAGCAACACCCTTCACATATCTGACTAAGAAGGGGGCATTTGCATGGACAGCTAGGGCACAGGAAGCATTCAAGCACCTCAATGAGGCGATGAGCAGTTACCCACTGTTGAATTTTCCTGATTTTACACAGCCATTCACCTTGGAATATGATGCATAAGGTGAGGGCATTAGTGTAGTGTTGTTGGAGGGAGGCCACCCGATAGCTTTTAAGAGTCGGAAGCTCCTTAGTCATGAGAGGTTGTATTTTATCTATGAAAAGGAGATTTTGGCCATTATGCAAACACTAGCCAAATTCCAATAGTACTTTGTGGGCAACAGGTTCAGAGTGAAGAATAATCATAATAGTCATCGCCACTTTTTGGAGCAGAAGGGCCTCAATGAGAGGCATCAAAATTGTGTCAATGGGGTTTAAGCCTACAATTTTGACATAGAGTATGTCAAAGGCAAGAAAAACATAGTGGAAGACGCTCTATCCAAGAGGCACTCGACACTTTCACTCATGAGCATCTTCCATGACTCGAAGGCACAACTTTTCGTGGAGTACTCCAAGGATCGACATGCGTGTGAGATCTTGGATGGTACTCATGGGAATGAGTGCTACTGAGTGATGGCTCATGTCATTTACTATAAGGGGAAAATATATTTGGTACCTAGTTCCCACCTGAAGGGGAATATTCTCCATGCAATACATGATTCACCACTATAATGACGCCAAGGGTTCCTGAAGACTTACAGGACAGTAAAGGAGCACTTCACATGGAGGGGCCTCAAAGGGGATGTGTTGAGGCATGTGCATGAGTGTGAGCCCACCAAAGGAACAATGGGGAGTTGACTCAACCCACTGTGTTACTGTAACCACTTCCCATTCCTGAGGGGAAGTGGGAGAGCATCTTGATGGACTTCATCACAAGACTCCCTATGGTGTAGGGTTGTGACTATATATATGTGGTGGCGGACCAGTTGACAAAGTATGCCCACTTCTTCACTATCCCCAATAGGTACACTGCTTTGCAAGTTTCGGATCTATTCTTTAGAGTGGTTTTCAGGTTGCATGGTCTCCCAAAGACCATAGTCAGTGATAGGCATAGTCGCTTCATGGGGGCATTTTGGCAGGAGATCTTCAAGTTGGTGGGTATAGAGCTCACTCCCAATACCATCTACCACCCTTAGACAGACAAGCAGACCGAGATAGTTAATAAGTGGTTGGAGGGATATTTGCGAAACTATGTGATAGGGCAATAGTGAGCTTGGGTGAGATGGTTGCACTTGGGGGAGTTCTACTACAATACTACCTATCATGTCTATCGGTATGTCACCTTTTTGAGCTTTATATGGATATGATGCATTATCTTTTTTTGACCTTGTTTTTGGAGACAACATGGCCCCAAGGGCCAAAGATTGGGTATAGGAGAGCCAAAACATCCTTAAGGATCTCAAAGACAATTTGCAGATGATCCAAAATCAACAAAATATGTATGTAGACAGGCACAAAGTTGAGAGACACTTTGAGGTGGGAGACTTGGTTTTCTTGCATCTCCAACCATAAAATCAATCCACAATGAAGCAGAAAGGGGCCGAGAAGCTGCAACCACGTTTCTATGGGCCCTACAAGGTGATCAGGAGGATTGGCGAGGTGACATATGAGCAGGAGCTTCCACTTGGAAGCAAGGTACACAATGTCTTCCATATTTCATGCCTTTTATTCCCCTAAGCCTTTCCTTTCCCCTCCAAAAACAAATTTTCCCCATATTGGGCTGTGCATGGGGAAAGGGGTTGGGAGCCTATTTTTTTGTTTGGGGAGTGATTGGGAGTGTTACCCACCCCCTTGTGGGTGACACCCCTAGGAGAATTTTTTCTCCACATTGTGTTTAGCTGACAACCAATAGCCCATTGCAACCACCAGATATCTCAATGTGCCACTATCTCTACCACTTGGGCTAACCATATGCTTTCTTACCCATTTGTTATGTGCATATGTTTGAAGGTGCACCTTCCAACCCTGAAGGTATGGATTTTCATTTTATAGTTGGACACTTTTGTTTACTTATCATAGACACTTTTGGGCATGAACTAGTGGGGGGATTCAAAGGAAAGAGTGGACTTGGTTTGTACTCTTCTTTTCTCTGTCCAATTTAATGGTTAACCTTGTATCCTAGTCTCGTAGGATCTCCTTTATTGTTGTTAATTTTAGATAACAATGCTATGTTCTATGCTTAAGACAATTTACTTGAATGTTCCTTTAGCAGCCCAATGAAAAATTCCAATTATATCCAATAGCAACCATATTAATTTATAAACATTGACAATAAATGCAAATAGAACATAAAACCATGTGCATAAGACAAGCCAAGACAAGAGGACACAAGATGTGGTGCATGCCAGGGACAAACCCCAATGTGGGGAAATCCTTTGATCAAATCTTCTTATTATTCTTCAATAGTTCAACAGAGAGAGAGTACAACTATAAGCCCAAAACAAATATGCTAAAACAACAGTCAAATCAGCCCTAATCAGAAATTCAATGGTGGTCAAAGATGCCCCAAAACATCCTCCAAAGAGCAGTCCAAATCAGCCTTCCAAGAGAGTCAAAGTTAGCTCAAAATATTTGGTGAAACCTAGTCAAAGGAGAGAGAAAGTCTGCTGTAATTTTCTGTGGTCAAACTTGAAGTCAACATTGGTCAACCACCTCAAATGCCTTGATTTTTGTGCCAAAGAATGCGCCTAGAGAAATCAAAAATTTGACCCAAAAATCAAATTCAACGCAAATCAAACACCCCTCGATCAACGTTGGTCAACTCCCTGAAATCAATGGTCTGTTCTGCTAAGAAATTAGGCCTCTTGCATGCAAAGAAGAAAGAGGAGCTTCCCAGCCACACATACGAAAATGAGAGAGAAGCCTCTAATGATGTTTGACCCAAACAAAAGAGAGAAGAAGATATGATGAGATGATGATGTCCAAATGAGGAAAAGCGCTCTCCTATTTATACACAACGTTAGGGTGAAAAATACAAATCTGTTGCGCTTCAAGAGCCTACATTTGACTCGAACCAACATTGATAATTTGTCCATAGGAGAAATAAATTCATAATTCCATTTCTTCGTTTCAAACTGAGATGATCTTTATAGCAAAAATGTACCTCTCTGAAAGAGGAATCCAATGTAGTAATCATCTCCATCATATGAGCTGTCCTAAGATGCAATTTGGCCTTATTTTTCAATTTTAACACTCCCTTTCAACTAGGGAGAATTCCACCTACCAATCCATCATCATGCCAACCTGTCATCCTAAGCCATTATGCCATCACTGCTCTGCTCTACTGAACCATGAATTAATAATGAAGAAGAAGTGATCGAGAGTGTATCATACCACTCTCCACTGACTAAATTTAGTCCTTGATCCGAGATCAAGTTGTTGAACACCATGCATCCTAGTCATAGGGAGTACAGTGGTACATGATGCATCCATTGGTAGTGATATGGTCCCTAGCCAGCTTTTACCAACTCATTGGCCAGATGAGAGGTACTTCCCACGAGTCCTGGACTCTATGGGTAGGACGTGTGTCGAGATATCAACAGGATAAGGTGAACCACTCATCCTGCTCATATGCCATAGGAGAAGGTGAACCACTCATCTTATGCATATGTCAACTGAAGGGGAAGGACTCACCCTACATAGATGTGTCTGGGTAGGGGAAGGTGAACCACTCACCCTACACACATGTCAACCATAATGGGGTATCATAAGGGAAGGTGAACAACTCACCCTGTATCCATTACACCACTAGGGGAAGGTGAACCACTCACCCTATGGTCACTCATAGCTAGCTCCAAGAAGTACCCCATGCCCCCAAGAGCTCCCTAAGCTCCATGTCCAACTCATATGGGACCCTCATAAGAGGGTCGTTCCACGACTCCAAGTATCTCTCGAAAGAATAAGAAGTTGACCTTCCCATGATGGTTCATGAGAATGTCAGCAACCTTCTCATCTGCCCTAATGTGTTGGAGCCTAACTACTCCCCGTTGTACCATATCCCGGATAAAGTGGTACCTGATATCAATGTACTTGGAGCGGTCATGGGACACAGGATTCTCTGATAAACGAATCCTACTTTTCTTGTCACAGAAGATCACAGTCGTATCTAACACGTGCTCAAATAGCTCATTGAAGAGCTTCCTCAACCAGTCTTCTTTACAACAAGCCATACTTGAAACAATGTATTCGGCCTCAACAGTACTTAGTGCAACTGATTTATGTTTCCTACTCATCCAAGAGATAGATGCAAACACCAAAGAGAAGCAACACCCAAATGTGTTCTTACGATCCACCACACTGCCAACCCAGTCAACATCTGAATATCCATGTAGCCTCAAATTCCCAACAGTGTATCTCATACCATAGTGTATGACCCAACGTGTTCACAGCAAAGCATATGTCAGGATGGGAGTTGACCAAGAACATCAGTGTCCCAACAAGTTGACAATACTCGGTAGGGTTCGGCAATTCGGGCCCAACAAAACTTCCATATAGCTTCTTGAAGTTGAGTTCCATCGGAGTAGTCACAAATTTACAGTCCACCATCCCACATCTCTCAAGTAGTTTCACAATATATTTTCCTTGAGAAAGGAAAATTTCACCTGGCTTTTTCCAGACCTCCAACCCTAGGAAATAATGCATTAGTCCTAGGTCCTTCATCTCGAACTTCGAAACCAACTCCCTCTTGCATTGATGAATGAGAGGGTCATCACCTATCAGAAATAGATCATCCACATACAGTAATAGAATGAGGGGTTTGTCATTTCAGAATGAGGGGTTTGTCATTTTCAACATTGAAGTATAGGTTCGGGTCAGCATCACTTCTTGTAAACCCTAGCTTCATAACATAGCTATCAATCCTTTCATACCAAGCCCTAGGGGCTTGCTTCAACCCATAGAGGGCTTTCTTCAACCTACATACATGTGTCTCACGATATTGTACTTCGGACTCCTCAGATTGTTCCACATATACTTCCTCCTTAAGCGAACCATGCAAGAAGGCAGTTTTAACATCCATCTGATAAAGGTTCCATCCTTGCGAGGCAGCAAGTGTTATGATTGAACGGATAGTGTCATATCGGGCAACTGGTGCAAATAGCTCATCATAGTCTACTCCTTCCTTTTGAGAGAAGCCTCGACCTACAAATTTGGCCTTCAATTTCTCAGCACTCCCATCAACTCCATGTTTGATCTTGTAGATCCATTTTGAAGTGACCACAGACTTAACCTTGGGTCTAGGAACCACATCCCAGACTTCATTCTTCATGATCGATTCATACTCTTCATTCATTGCATCCTTCCAAACATGTTGCTTCACAACTTCTTCGAATGTACAAGACTCAGATTGTACAATAGTACTCATGACAGCTAAGTGCCCTCAGTTCAGCTTCTTGCTTTCACATAATGTCTCTCTCGGTGCAATGTGTTTCTCAGCATCTTCAAGAGTATCTTTTGACCACAAAGGCCTCTTTCTCATAGTAGAGGTCTCACAAGGAGGTGGATCAATGGGATTCATTGGTCCTTCAACATCAGGCATCGATACATCGAATGGAGATTCATCCTACTTTTATGCATCATCATCATCATTGGCCTTCCTAGGAATAGGAAGATCTCAATTCTTTCTAAGTGTGGAATCTTCATAGAAAGTGACATCATGACTTAACTCCACTTCCCTTTGACCAAGCACAAAGCTTCTATATGCCTTCGAAGTTTCATTGTAGCCCACGAATGTTCCTTTCTTCCTAGATGCATCTAGTTTGTTTCTTTTCTCTTTCAGCACATGAAAGTATACGGGACATCCAAAAATTCTAAAATGAGAACATCGGGTTTCTTACTAGTGAATACTTCTTCGGGAGTATTGAAATCCAAAGCTTGATGTGGGCATTGGTTTTGGATATACACAGCGGTGTTGGCAGCTTCTCCCCATAAGAACTTCAGAATGTTGATTTTTGGTAGCATCGGATGTGCTCTAAGCCTCAAAATTTGCAAGAAGGCTTGGACACATGTATTCCACAATACCTATAAATCATTTTGGGAAATTCCACCCAGAATCAATTTTATTAAAATAATTAATTATTTTTAATGGGTGCCTAATTTTAAATTTAGGAAATTAAAATAACTAAATGGTATTAATCTAACTGTGGGTGAAACTTATAGAAAAATACGAGGATCAATCCAAAATGATTTGAGCCATTGATATGAATCTAATCTGGGCCATGTTAGTTTTTGGTAGCATCGGATGTGCTCTAGCCATGAAAATTGGTGGAGAGACTAAGGCACATGAACTCTAAAGAACCCAGAAATTGTTTTGTGAAATTCCACCCGGATTGTATTTTATTAAAATAATTAATATTTTTAATGGGGTTCCTAAGTCTAAACTTAGGAAAATTAAAGTATTAATGGGTATTAATCAAAATATGGATGAGAATGTTCTAGAAAGCAGATCAAGTCAAGTTTTAATCTTAGCCATTGATTAGAAACTTAATCTCGTTCATTGAAGTCTCAACGAGAAAAGTATAAGGAGGCTTGGGGTTCATTCATAAACACACGAAGAGAATGAATTGATCTAGAGTTCGATTTCTAGGGCTAGGACGTTGAGAGATTCGAACAGAGTGATCATTCTGCATGAGAGGGGCAGGGATAGTTTGGGAATAATGGAAAGAGAGGCGGATAGCCACTAGTGGAGGCAATGCAATAGCTAGAAGGACTCACGTTGGGCCAATATAGGCCCATGGAGGCCTGACACAGAGCTAGAACAACCAGCGTAGAGTAGAAGCTGCCCTCACACTGAAAGCCGAAAACTGTCGGGGAGTTGCTAGAACAGCCGGGAGTGGTTGATGCAAAAGCTCCAGGAGGCAAAAGAGACAACACAGAACTGACGCAAAGCCTGTAAGGCTGACGTAGGGCCTACGCAGGGCCAATGCGGAGATAGTCGGGTTAGCCAGTTTTGTTGTCGGATCAGCCAGAATCTGTCGGGTGAAGTGAGGTAATATCACTCAGTTTTTCACCATTATATTTTTCTCTGTCACTGGATTGCTAGGAGGGCATCCAACATTATATTCAGAACTACTACTTAATAATAGAAAACCCTTAAAGTTGTTGCACCAGTTTTCCTGCATTGGATTTTTCAAGGACTATTTTGTCCAAAAATAATTGTGTCCTATGTATCTTATTCTTTGCTCAGTTTCTTGTTTCATGTAATCAAATTTAACGTAGTGTAGGCTGCAGAAGTAATTTACTTCAGTATTGAGAAAATAACTTGATAATGTATATTAAAATCAAGTAGGTGAAGTGTCCACATGGGGTAGCTCAAGCGGCAATGGCCGTGGAAATGAAGTCTCACCGAACCGGAAGTCTTGGGTTCAAATCTTGGGCTACCCTTCCCCCGTTGAGGGGTACTTAATGGACATGTAAATTCGGAGAGTCCCACCCCAGCCTACAAAAAAAAAAAAACAAGTAGGTGAAGTAAATTCAATTTTGCTGCAGTAGGGGTTCCTTGAGGATAGGAATTTTTGCATGGTATCAGATCATTGATTTTGAAACAGGAAGAGCAAATCCAACGCTAAGCAGAGAGGCCAATATATGCATTTGGCAGCAATTCGAATCCCCTTGAAGGGATTGCGTAGTCCAATGCTGGGAAAGCAGAGATTCCGAGGAAATCTCTCTTTGAGAGAGTTGACAGAGAGGTATGATTTCCAGTTCGTGATCTTGCAAAGGAAGAGGGAGTGACACAGAGCCTCAATGTAGTCTTTGGAGGATGCAGTTTCTGCCAGGGCAAAAGGTCTAGAACTCTTCATCCCACATGATCAAATTCATCTTAGATTCAAGGTAAGACTCTAGCAATCGATTTTCTTTTGACTACCCATTAGTTGAGCTTTCACCAATATATTCTTTAAATCCACCGGAAAGGAGCGAAGACACATAGAAGGGGAATTTTCTCCTCAGGGGACTTTTCTCACCAAAAGTATGAATTCTTCACTTGCCATGCAGTGGACCAGTTCTGAGCAGTGACTAGAGGAGTCAATTTAATAGTTTGGGTGAGATGGTATCACATGGGCTCAGAGATCGGGATAGGTTGGAAGGAGCTTCCAACTATTCATATGGAAGACCAGAATCCTAGTTGTTCTGGAGGAGTACGATCTTGAAGCCTATGTCAAGAGTGTTGTGGTTGTTCCTGCGGAAAATGATCAGAAGAAGATGTCCAAGGCCGATTAGGGGAAGGCGAAGAGGTTCATACTCGATGGATTTCAAGATCATGTGGTCTCACATTTGCAAGGCAAAGATACAACCCGAGAAATGTGGGAAGCTTTGTCTTCACTATATGAAGGTTCTTCCGAACAACTAAAGAAGTACTTAGAACAAAAGTTGTAGCGACATTGATGCAAAAGAGAGAAGGGATTAATTCCCAACTTCAACGTCTTTAGGATGCCAAAGACCATCTTGTTGCAATGGGGTCCACTCCTTAGTCTACCATAATGGTAAGGATGACGTTGAATCGAGTCTTGGATGAATGGAAAGTCTTCATCCAAAGTATATTGGGTTGGGAAAGACTACCTTCATGAGAGGAGATGTGGGCAGCCCTTCAACGGGAAGAATTAAGGAGGGATCTAGTTAAGGTCAACCTCAATGGCAGCAGTGGGAGTGGCATGAAGATCAAGGAGGAGGAGGAGAATGCATCTCTATCCTCGAAGGGACAACAAAAGTAGAAGCAAAAGAAGGACATTTCGAAGGTGAAATGTTTTAGATGTGGTGAGTTGGGCCACTTTGCATTCCAATGTCCTTTGAAGCAAAAGGATAAGGATGAGAAACATGATCCTAAGGCTACCCTAGCAAAAATTGACGAAGATGAGTTTTCCATGAGTGTCCACACATCTCTAGGAGGGAAATGGGGCGATTTAGAACTGTAGTCAAGAGGACTACATGTGGAAAGGATCCTTGAGGATTCCACCTCTTGGATCAATTCCTTACTGCGAGAGCTCAAGATTCAGCAGTAGCGAGATGGACTTAGTGTTAGATGATGTAGTGGGTTGGTTAGAGAGACAGATGGAGTAACCTGAGACCAGAGACTGGTCAGTGTAGAGCAAGGTTGGCAATAGTGTAGAAGTCAACAACAACGTAGCAGATTCAAAGGGCCAAAGACTAGTAATAGTCAGATTCCAACATTCACATGGTATTATGTTGAACACATTTAGTTAAGAAATTTCGGATGCTTTTCCATTGCTGAGAAACAACAATTGGAAAATGACGCAGTACAGAGCTAGTAGTCGCAATGTTAGCAGCTGATATAGAGGAAGTTGTAGTACAGATGCAGCAGTGTCATGTGCAACAGTATAGTAGCAACAACAGTGCAATGTTGGTGGTAGCAACAGTGCGGAAAGGAGATGCTTCAAAGAGAGAGAAACGTGCAGTTGGACATTGTTGCTAAAGCACATTCCTCCCTAAGAGGAGTGTTAGTTTTTGGTAGCATCGGATGTCCTCTAGCCATGAAAATTGGTGGAGAGGGTAAGGAACATGAGCTCTAAAGAACCCAGAAACCTCTTGGTGAAATTCCACCTGAAATGTATTTTAATAAAATAATTAATATTTTTAATGGGGTTCCTAAGTCTAAACTTAGGAAAATTAAAGTATTAATGGGTATTAATCAAAATATCGGTGGGAATGTTCTAGAAAGCAGATCAAGTCAAGTTTTAATCTTAGCCATTGAGAGACTTAATCTCGGTTATTGAAGTCTCAATGAGAAAAGTATAAGAAGGAGGCTTGGGGTTTATTCAGAAACACACAAAGACTCGAAGGAATTGATCTAGAGTTTGATTTCATGGGCTTGGAAGCTGAGAAATTCAAACTGAGTGATCATTTTGCAGTAGAGGGGAAAGAATAGTTCGGGAATACTAGATAGAGAGGCAGAGAGCCACTAGTGTAGGTAGCACAACAACTAGAAGGACTTACATTGGGCCATTCTGGGCTTACATAGGCCTCACGCAAACCCAGAAGGGCCAGCGCAGAGCAGAAGCTGCCTTGAGATAGAAAGCTAGAAACTGCCAGGGAGTTGTGAAAACAGTCGAGAGAGGTTGACACAGAAGCTTCGAGAGCTAGAAGAGACAGCGCAACACTGACGCAGAGCTTGTAAGGCTAACATAGAGCTAGTGCAGAGATAGCCGAGGTTAGCCAATTTTGCTACCAAATCAGCCGAAATCTACCGGGTGAAGTGAGGTAATATCACTTAGTTTTTGGCCATTATATTTTTCTTTATGACTAGATTGCCAAGAGGGCATCCATCATTGTATTCAGAACTACTGCTTAATAATAGAAAACCCTCAAAGTTGTTGCCCTAGTTTTCCTACATTGGGTTTGTCTGGGGACTATTTTTTCCAAAAAATAATTGTGTCCTATGTATCTTATTCTTTGCTTAGTTTCTTGTTTCATGTAATCAAACTTAAAGTAATGTAGGCTGCAGAAGTAGTTTACTTCAGTATTCAAAAAATAACTTGATAGTGTATATTAAAATCAAGTAGGAGAAGTAAAATCAGTTTTGATGTAGTAGGGATTCCTTGAGGATAGGATTTTTCATAGGTCGTTGGTTCTCGACAGAAGGATTATAAGGAGAGGCTTGATGAGAATTTGGAAAATACATCGAGTGGGAGATCAAGAGATCGAATTTCTGAAGAGAGCAGTGCAGTAGTTGCCAGAGAGATTTGAAGTGATTATTACAGTGAGGGGCAGGGATAGTTCTGGTTGGAGATTTCTCCTTATCCAGGAATACTCAACAGAGGAGGGAGAGAGAGGTGCAGGAGAGGTAGTGTAGAGGCTACGTTGGCTAGCGTAGGCTGACACAGAGCCTTGTGGAGATTTGTATTTTTTCTGGATAGATCAATTTTTGAAGATGGAAGCCGGGTTGTGAGATCGGGAAGAAAAAACCAAAGTCTCAAAGAGGCAAATCAATCAACAGGGGGAGTGACGCAGTCCCTAGGAGTCCCTATGACCAGCTTCCTTACATTGGTTAATGCTTTAAAATGAAGGTGAGAAATCTTCAATGCCATAATTCGGATTAAAGAGAGGTGTCAGAAATCATAGCTCCCAATGGACATCCTCCAACTTGATAGAGACCTTCAACCCTGAATCCTAGAGTGAATGCATCTCTTGGATTCCTTTGCCAAAGATGAACCTTCCCATCAACAAATGGCACATTAAAACATTTATTTTCCAACGCAAAAATGAAACCAACTTCTTTTTCAAGTCTGGTACGTATATCACTTCTTGTAGGTGAAGGGTTTGACCTTGATTTAATTGAAGAGTCACGACCCCAATTCCTTTCAAGGGATAGGTGGAATTGTCCCCAAGTATGATCTCCATATTTGTCTTCTTCTCAACAATGTTTGAGATAACTTCTTTATATCCAGTGAAGTGCCTTGAGGCACCACTATCAATCAACCAATGGTATGGTCTAATGTATTCGGAGGAGAGGTGGTGGAAAGGGCAGAAATAAGATAAAATTCATTTTGCTTTACAATATTAACTTCATCATACTGGAGTTTCTTGACTTCTTGGGAGGACGACCATCCCCATTTCGAGAAGCAATAACATTCCTCTTTCCTTTGTTGTTGAACTTGTTGTTCCTTTGATTTCCATTGCCCTTGAAGTTGTTGTTGTTATTGCTGTCATCATCTCGTGGAGTATCCTTCTTGTGAGGACACTCTCTAGCAAAATGGCCAAACTTTTTACAATTCAAGCATATTCCTTTTCTTCCTTCTTTGAATCCCTGATTGAACATCTTGTCCTTGATTCCTTGAAATAACATTGTTTCTTCTTCTAGAATGAGCAGAGAAGGTAGTAGGATTGTTTCCATTTGAGGGCTTTCCTTGTTCATGTTGATTTGGGGTAGCATCAGACGTGCTCTAGCCATGAAAATTGGTGGAGAAGCTAAAACACATGAGATTTCCAATACCTAGAAATGGTTTGGATAGATTGTACCCAGTTTTGGAGATATTAAAATAATTAATATTTTGAATGGAGTTCCTAAGTCTAAACTTAGGAAAAATAAGATATTAATGGCTATTAATATAAAACTGGGTTACAAGGTTCCAAAAGTCATGGATCAAGTCAAATCTAATCTTAGCCATTGATTAGAGATTTAATCTCGGCCCTTGATGGACCAACGAAAAAAGTATAAGAGGAGGCTTGAGGGTCAGTTGGAGAATACACCAGAGTGATCAATCATTCATTTTGTTAGAGCGGGGTTGCTAAGAAAAGTTGACTCAGTGATCAACAGTGAGGGGTAGTGAGTACAAGACAGAGAGTCAGAGACAATATTGGGATACCACCGCAGAAACAGAGAGAGCAAGAGTAGCAGCTAGTCGAGGCTATGTAGAGCCCAGCAGAGACAGCACAAAGGCTAGAGGGACTGTGTCATCCATGCAGAGGATGTTGGAGTGACGCAGAGGGTCCCAGAGGCTGCGTAGTGCCTTAAAGGGCTGACGCAGAGGGTCCTAAGCTTGACGCAGGTCAACAGGAGGCTGACATAGAGGCCAGAAGGGCTAGCGCTGAGCTTCAGTTGTGCCGGAGAGGGTTTCATGGGACAGGTTTTCTAAATACCTATTTCCAAATATAGAGGTATTTCTGTCGTATATTTTTCTCTGTTGAGTGAGCTAGTTAGGCACCCAGTTGTACTCAGAAAGACTGCATAATAATATAACCCTTAGAATAGTTGCAACGGTTTTCACGCATTGGGTTTTTCTAGGGACATTTATCCAAAAATAACAGTGTCACTTGTGTGCTTATTTTCCTTCAATTGTTGATCTGTAGATGTTCTGACTGTATTGTGTTTATTTCAGTATTTAAATGTATTAAATAACTTGCTCGAATTTAAACAAGTAGAAGAAATAAACTAGTAGAATACAAATTACTTTTATAACTGATAGACTTAGGAAATTCAACAGTTCCATCATCCTTATTTCTTCTTGAGTGCATTTGGCCAATAGTTCCTCATATCTCGAAATCTTGTCATTGTTAATAATGGTAGTGTTGAACACATCCCAATCTCTCGTAAGGCCCCCAGGGGCAATAAGAGAGATTTCCATGTTACCAATGACTTCTCCAATAGATAATAGATCATTCTTGATCTCAGTGATCCTCATGAAGTAGGATTGGATGGATTCTCCTCTATCCATCTTGATGTCTTTCAGCTTGTTCTTGAGAAAGAGAATTTAATTTGCATTGTTCACTTTGAACATACTAACCAGTCTTTCATACATCTCCTTAGATGTTTCCAAGTCAAAAATATATGCAACCAAAGGCTTATGAATAGAATAAACAATAATCTTTTTAGATTTTGTCTCACCTTTCTTGTACTTCGTTTGAATAGTAGTGGATGCATTTGAAGGAGGCTTGGTTATTCTTCCCTTGACATAGTCCATGGTATCATTATCTTCCAAAGTCAAATCCAAGATCATCTTCCACGCATAATAGTCAGATTTGTCCTTGATCTTGTCCTCAGATTTGAAGAAAGATGTAGTCGTCATTAGGACTAGTTCCAAGTCCTTGTCCAATAACTTCCTTTAGTGATTGCTTTGCTTCACTCTTGCTTGGGCTTTGTCTTCACCTTAGCTCTAATACCATGTTAATTTTAGATAAAAATGGTCTATACTATGCTTAATACAATTTACTTCAATGTTCCTTTAGTAGCCCAATGAAAAATTCCAATTATATCCAATAGCAATCACATTAACTTATAAACATTGACAATAAATCTAGATAGAACATAAAATCATGTGCATAAGACAAGCGAAGACAAGAGGACACAAGATGTGGCGCATGCCAAGGACAAACCCCAATGTGGGGAAACCCTTTGATCAAATCTTCTTATTATTCTTCAATAGTTCAGCACAGAAAGGGAGTACAAATAGAAGCCCAAAACAGATCTACTAAAACAACAGTCAAATTAGCCCTAATAAGAAAGTCAAAGGTGGTCAAAGCTACCCCAAAACATCCTCCAAATAGCAATCCAAAATAGCCTTCCAAGAGAGTCAAATTCAGCTCAAAATCTTCGATGAAATCCAGTCAAAGGAGAGAAAGTTTGTTGTAATTTTATGCACTCAAACCTGAAGTCAACGTTGGTCAAGCACCTCCAAATGCCTCAATTTCTGTGCCAAAGAATGCGGCTTAGAGAAATCATAAATATGGCCCAAAAATCAAAGTCAACACAAGTCAAACACCCCTCAGTCAACGTTGTTCAACTCCCTGAAGTCAATGGTCTGTTCTGCCCAGAAATTTGGCCTCCTACGACACATGTGAAGAAGAAAGAGGAGCTGCCTAGCCACATGTGCGAAAATGAGAGAGAAACGTCCAATGATGTTTGGCCCAAACAAGAGAGAGAAGAAGATGTGATGAGATGATGATGTCCAAATGAGGAAAATGTCTCTCCTATTTATTCACAATGTTGAGTGTGAAAAGACACCTCTGTTGGGCTTCATGAACCTACATTTCACTGGAGTCGACCTTGAAAATTTGTCAATAGGAGAAATAAATTCATAATTCCATTTCTGCTTGTCAGAATGCGATGATCTTTATATCAAAGTTGTACCTCTTCGCAAGAGGAATCCAATGCAACAATCATCTCCATCATATGAGCTATCCTAAGGTGGAATTTGTCCCTAGTTGCCAATTTTAACAATTGGCTACTAGGTTTAAAGGTGGCACTACATGGGAAACCCCGATTTTGGTTGTGTGGTCCCACTTCCAACACCATATACATCACTCCCTTCCCCTCATTATAACCTCATTCACCATATTTCCCATCTGGGTTCACATTTGTCCATGATGTCCACAAGTGTTAGCTTCCCCCTCCCCTTGTCCACACCTTAGGTTAGGCCTGGAACAATGCCCTGGAGGTTGATGCAACTAAAAAGCAAGAAAAAAACATAATTTAGCCAATCTCAATAGGAAATGTACCATAAAATGCAAAAGATGGCCGGAACATACAAATTTAGCATGTGGGCAAAAGCAAAACATGAGTTTTACCCCTATCATTATGGCCATCACCTTGGTTCCTAGGGTCCCTTATATTGGCCTCTTACATCATTAAGGAACCCATGATAGTCCCAACCCTTGGTGGGCGATGAACTGCCCCACTTAAAGGGGGTATCAATTGCTATATCTTACACATCATGCTCTTATCCCCTGGAGCCTCGGGTAGTTATATAAGAAAAATCAATAAAATACAAAAGGCATGTGAAGAACGGTGGAAAAACAAAGGTTGGGGTAACTCATGTACCACAATTGCGCCCTCCTACATTCATACTTTGACCTCATTTCATCATACACTCACAATTTGATTTATGAACAAGAGAGAAGAAGAAGAAGAAGAAGGTCAAGGAAGAGAGAGAAGAATCCAAGGAAAGAAGAGAATTCAGTTTTTAGCTTGTCTTTATCCACATGTTTGAAGTTGTTGGGGTTACTCTGTGAATTACAGGCCATAATTTTGTTTTTGTGAAGGTGTTAGGGCAACTCCTGCGAAGGTTCTAGGGCAACTCTACGAAGTTGCACATCTGAAAATTCCGTCTTGAAGAGGTTTGGCCAACTTTGATTCTTGTTGACTTGGTTTGGTTGGAGGGGATCTAAAAGAGGGTTGACTTGGTTCCTTGTGGAGGTCTTGGTCTTGGTCTTGGATCTTGGATGTCTCACTTTGATCCGATCCTATAAGAAGGAAGTTGTTTGGGTTTTTCTCCCTTTGTGGGGTTTTGCCCTAACTTGGAGCCTATATCTTTTGTTCGTTGTCTCTTGTGATCTTCATGCACTTTATGTTTTTGGTAATTGTTTGATGAAAAAGATATAATAAAGTAATAAAATCGAACAGACACTCACAAATAATTATCAAGTAAGACAAATCAACCCTAATCTACAAGCATTTTGATTTCTCAACAATAATGATGTACAATAACAAATATAGCACGACTCTTATAAGACCCGTGAGTATCCAAGGGTCTTGATGGGTTTTATAGCAAGACGGGTCACTCGCATAGAACTCGCGGTTACTAGCCATACCTACCAAAACCCACATAAAACTTGTCTATCCGCATTGAACCTGTGAAGAGAATTGCATATGACCTGCATAAGACCCATCTAGTCCCTTAAAATTCGTTTTTTTCTTTTTTGTGCTTAAAATTTACCATATTTTATTTGGGTAGTAGAGTCAATAGCCAGACGAATCTTATACGAGTACAAGTTGTGTAACATTGATAGTAACCACTTTTTCAAAAACGAGATTGTGTTCTTGATGCTAATCAGCAATCCCTTTGGTATTTGGTCTATTTTCTTGTTAGATGTAAATAATTTTTGCAATGTAGGAATTCATTTGTATACCACTTCTTTTCATTCTCTATGGAAACTGAAGCCATGCTTGCTGGCTTTTTCAGTTTTGGAGACAAGGACCTGGACCTGAAGCTTGCAAACCCTCTTCATCTTCAGCCAATCTTAGAAGATGATCGATTCAAAAAGTCTCGCATTGTGCTTCTTCATGCGTCCTATCCCTACTCAAAGGAAGCATCTTATTTGGCTTCTGTTTATCCACAGGTGAAATTTTCATACTGCCTTGTGTATGCCATGAAAAGCATTATGGATTGAATATAATTTCTGAATGTTGTTGAACAGATCTACTTGGACATTGGCCTAGCAATACCAAAGCTCAGTTTTCATGGGATGCTCTCTGCAGTTAAGGATCTTTTAGAACTGTGCCCACTAAACAAGGTAATAATGTTTCTCAAAATCAAAGCAGTTATTAATGCCAAAGGCATAGGCAAACAAGACAATTAGCATTCAGACAGTATTATTAGGCGTTTTAGACAGCTCATTCTTTTGGCAATTCTGTCACTAACAGTAAGCATCTAAAGCAAGTACTGTGTTGTATCAAATGTAGGTGATGTTTAGCACAGATGGATATGCATTTCCCGAAACATATTATCTTGGTAAGACCTCATATTCCATTAACTGGATAGTAACAGATATAAAGTGAACTTCGTTGTACATAACAAGCAGATTAGTCAATCTGTATGAATGATATGAATAAAATTTGAATGTTAATTTACGTTGACCTGGGCATCGTTGTTTGCATTGACATTTTAATAGAGTGAAATTTCATAAAGATGGACTTCAAAATTTGCAAAAGAATGAAATAAATCCTTATTTCTAATTAACTGTAGTCAAACATAAGAATGGTTTTGGCTTGTGAGTGAAGAACTCTAAGTTCATGTGGCAAAAAATACATCTAGATGAATAGTTACTCAGCTACTGGGAAAAATTTTGTGCTTTTACATTCTAACTAATTTTCTACTGTCAATTTGATTGCAACTTACCATGATTTAGACCTGCACTCTTTTCCCTATGACGTGACCATATTACCTAATGCTAAACATAAACACATTTATCTGGCAATTATCATGTGCATTGTTAGAGTTAGGATTCCATGCTCTTGCTTTCATAAAGAATCTCGCCACCTTTCTATACGATTACGTTTCCCCCCATCTTAATATAATTCAATATATGGTTACTTTCAATCTTTTTCATACGCTTGGTTGGAAATTTATCAACTACTATGCAAAGAGAAGTAAACTATCAGCTGATATGTTTCTAATCATTTGTATTGTACAACTCAGGTTAATTCCATGTCTCGTGTTGTTATGCAGGTGCAAACTGGGCACGCAAAGTAGTTGTATCTGTTCTTTCTGATGCTTGTGATGATGGAGATCTCTCTATTCAAGAAGCCATTCAAGCCGCACAGAATATCTTAAGGGACAATGCAGTTAGTTTCTATATGCTGGATGAAAATAGTACACAAATTGTGATATCTGAAGTGGGTACCTCAGTGACTAATTCTCAGATTCTGGATCTAGAAGGCAATGAAGGAAAACCTAAGTTTGTTCGTCTAGTTTGGGTTGACGGTTCAGGTCAACAAAGATGTCGAGTAAGTTGTGAGATGAAACTATTGATATTATATTTTCTAAATCTTAATACTACTCTAGACATTTTCAGACAGTTGAACTAGAATATCTTGATTTTATTCACAGGTTGTTCCAGAAGATCGTTTCAACAAAGTAGTGAAGTATCATGGAGTGGGTTTAGCATTTGCATGCATGGGTATAACTTCATGCATAGATGCTCCAGCTGAAGGTTCCAATCTTACTGGTGTTGGTGAAATCCGACTGATGCCTGACATGAAGACACTGTGCAGTTTGCCCTGGTACAATGCCTTCAAGCATTTAGTGCATTTTTATGTTGATCTCTCCTGGTTTTTAATTTAGAAAAATCTACGGGATTAATGTGATTGAGTTTAATAGATAATGGCAATCATTGCATGTCAGGATGTGGCCATTTTTCTCTCTCATACGTTAGGTCAGAGTTTCTCTATCTGGGCAGTGAACTCTTGTAAAACCTCCAAGAGTAAATTTTAGGAGCAGCACACTAGTTGAATTATGTGCTTTCAAGTTTAATTTTTTGTATATGTTATTCGTCTTATTTAATATAAGATTTGGGTTTGGTTGTGTTAACTCTCAAATTAACTGTGTTGGCAAGGTTCAACCAAGATTGCTACATGGTAAGCATTATTCCCAATGTCACCTTAGTGTATTCTTCTCGATTTATGCCAATTTCCATTAAATGCCAGTGGTATGTTGAAATTTTAGGGATCTTCTAAATTATTAATTACATTTTATGATTTTTTACATAGAAGTGTAAAATATACTAAATAAAAGTATGTACTTATTTTTGGACTAGCTCTAGCAATAAATTCAATTTCTCCAAGGTTTTAATTTGACAATAAGATAAGATCAATTAAAAAATCATAAGTAAATAAATCCTAAACTAATGCAGAAAAATAAAAAGTTCTAAAACTTTTGTAAATAAGAGTGGTTGTTGGATTAATACTTTGTGCTAAACTTACCTCACCTTTGTCGAGGTGTGAAACTTTCACTTTCTTAAGTTGATCCTATATATGATCAAGAGAGTGGGTTTGTTCTCTTGGAAGAGTATTCGCCCCACTATTGACTTAACACCTTCTCCAACTTTGGAACTCAACTTGGGGTGGCCCCTTGTAGGGCATTGTCCAGTCTTCAAGTTGAGTGAACAATAAATACAAACTTTTACCAAATTGATGCTCCTCTTCATAATGTTTCAACTATTCAAAATCCACCTGCAAAACAAGAGAAAAAAGTGGGGTTGTCCCTTAGTTTGTCTTCTCCACGTGACTTGCAGCCCCTTGATGGCTCAACCTGTTAACTTTGTGTAGTTTTACTTGTATGAAAAAGGTTACCAGATTATATCCATGACGAAACAATTTGATCAAGAAAAGAGATACAAATAAAATCCACCACACACAATGAACATAAAAATATGGACAAGGGTTTGAAAAAATGAATTCTTATTATAATGATGGCATATATCTCATATGACAATGACAACTATTACAAGAGGGGAGGCTAGCCTTTTATAGAACAAATTTAACCACTAGATAAAGGCTAGCTCTTGGTTAGTTGGACTCCTCCAAAATAATATTTTACTAGTTATCCATAGGTTGGAGACAACAATTTTTTCATAAAGTATTATATAACAATTCTTTATTTTCCCACCAAGGGGTTGACATGGCTCAAACTATCCAATTTAGTCCACAAATCCCTTTGTTCATGGCCTGGTATGGTCAAAAACGGAAAATAATACACAATAATAGCTCAACATTTCACCAATTTGACTTTGAGAAGTTAGAATTGGTCCCTTGAGGATTGTGAATCGACTTGGAGTCTTGACTATCATTTGGAGGAATATTTCATCTTTTAATGGCTACTTTCTTAGTCCATTTCCCAACAACTTGGTCCACGAGGTCTCCAATGGTAAGTTATACCCTCTAATGGCCGGTTGACTTCACCAATGACTAGTTTGAATTGACTTTCTCCCTTTACTAACTCAACTAGGCCACCTAGAAATTGGTTCTCCAATGCCCTTGAATATTTGACTATTTTGGCACCTGGGTTTGGCTAAATTGGCCATGCTCTAAGCTTGGTCTCACTTAGAATATTCAAATCCTTCCTAGTGTTTCCACGTCATTGCATGCTCTACCACGTCCTTTGCCACTAGTGCTAGTTCCATAATGCCTTAAGAAATCTTGAGAATCTGACACACGGGTATTGTTACTCTCGTCTTGCTGATCATTTTTTATGTAATGCACACATCACTTTGGCCAACCTAGCCCCTCTTCTGCCAACTGGTAACTTGTTTGACTTCTTGACCAAATTTGACCAAGTTGTAGGTAGACATTGCCATTTTTTATTGGAAAACTTGAAAATGAAATGGACTCCTATCATCAAACTGAACAGTATGAGACCAAGTTGACTTTTTGACCAGTGGGACCACTTTGCATTGTGAATCTTGCATTGCCTCCGGAAATGTAAAACTTCTCAAAATGAAACTGACATGCATGAGAGATGTTTGAGTGACACTACACCTAAGTCAAGGCTACATATAAACTTAGTAGGCTCTAAACATGTGGTAAAAATAGGTGCACCTTGACAATGGCTAGACTGGGCCATACATGTAATATTCCTAATGGAAATATTAAGTGAAATATCAAAGAAACAAACTATCTATAACTGGTCAACAAAAATAAATTTCTGGAAATTATCACTATAAAAGGCACAAGTTAGAAACCATATTGCAGCAACACGAATTTTGAGCCTTTTAATTAATAATGACCTGAAATCTGATTACAACAAGAGGTGGAAAGTGTGCACTTGGGCTTGTTGTAAAAGCAAGCAAATACCCATGTGGAGATAACTAGAATTTCCGCCATGAAATTTACTCAGAAAGGTTGTACGCTGCACCTAGTAATTTATGCTCTACCACTATTGAAATTTGGAGTTTGAGGGCTTAAAACACCTCCAAAATTATGCCAAATTAGGAGTGTGCTTCTTGTTATTTTTTGGTAGCATTGGAAGTTCTCTAGCCTTTAAAATTGGTGGAGAGGCTAAAGAACATGAGCTTTAAGAACCCAAAAACCATTTGGTGAAATTCCATCCGGATTGTATTTTATTAAAATAATTAATATTTTTGATAGAGTTCCTAAGTCTAAACTTAGGGAAATTAAAATATTAATTGGTATTAATCAAAATATGGGTGAGAATGATCTAGAAGGTATATCAAGTCATGTTTTAATCTTAGCCGTTGATTAGAGACTTAATATTGGCCGTTGAAGACTCAACAGGAAAAGTATAAAATGGAGGCTTGGGGTTCATTTGGAAAACACATAGAGAGATTGAGGAAATCAATTTTCTAAAGTGAGAAGTTCTCAAGAGGAAAATTGATTGGGGAGATCTTGAAGTTGAGGGGTAGAGAGAATCTGGGAGAAGAACTTTACGGAAAATACAGAACAGAGAGGCGAAGAGAGCTTGCAGAGAAGTAGCGCAGTAGCTGGGAGAGCTGACACTAGGCCAATCTACGCCCACGAAATCCTGACACAAATCTAGAAAGGCGAGCAAAGAGCAGAAAATCTGCCTATCACAAAGAATCCAAAATTGTTGGAACAGTTAGAACTGTCGGGAACTGCCAAGAACTGTCGGAACTATCACGAATTGTTGGAATAGTGGGGAGAGATGACACAGAGGGAAGAGAAGGTGATGCAGGGCTGACACAGAACCAATGCAGAAATAGCCTCAGTTGGCCAGTCTTGTGCCGAATCAGCTGGAATTTTTCCAGGTGAAGTGAGGTAAAACTCAATCAAATTTTCCTCCAGTATTTTCTTTGTAAAGGATTGCTAGATGAGCATCCTAAATTGTATTCAGATATTTAATACCAATAATAAGAATCCTCAGATCTGCTGCACCGGTTTTCCCACATTGGGTTTTTCCAGGGACGATTGTCCAAAAACAAGTGTGTCAATGTGATTGTTCAGATGTTGATGTTTCTCTCGTCGTTTAATTTTCAGTTCTAGTTTGTGAAGTCCATAGCTAAATTTGTTTTGGTATTTACTGAATTATTGGTAAATAATTTATCATAAATAAGTAGGAGAAATAAATCAATTATTGTAGCAAAGTTTCACATGGTATCTGAGCAAGTTTCAGGCAAGATGGAAGCAAAGAAAAAGGGCTTGGAGAACAATAGGGGTCAGAATATTTTTGAATTAGCTTCCAGGCTCGAAGATGATTTTGCTTGCCTATCAAGTTCTGCATCAGCCGAGGACTGGTACATTGATAGCGGGGCTTCAGCTCATATGACTGGAGAATGAGAATATTTCTCGAGCTATCAGGAGGAACAAATCAACTTTCAAATCACAATGGGTAATAGGATAAAGTACACCCCATTAGGAAAAGGAACCATTATATTCTAGAAAGTAGCAGGAGATAGTCTTCGGGCCACGAATGTACTGCATGTGCCAGGTATGGGAATGAATTTGATGTTCTTCTCTCAATTACAAGATAAGAGATATGATGTATACTTAAATGGTAATAGAGTATACGTCAAGCATCCAAGGTGGAAAAAGAGGGCCCAGATTGGAACTCGAAGCAACAGATTATACAGGTTGCAACTCGAGTCTCCTATGGCACATTTAAGCAGTAATGTCGATGAAGAAAAAGAATTAAATGAGTTATGGCATAGGAGGATGGGACACTTACATCATGGGGCAATATGGATTGTCAAGGAAACTGTTACGGGGTTCCATTGCTTACTACCAAGCATGATGATACAAGCAGAGGCTGTGTGCTAGGTAAGTACACCAAAGCAACATATTCCAGAAGCAGCAATCGAGCTAAGAGTGTATTGGGGTTAAGACAATCATACATTTGTGGTCTGATGTCTACAAGGACCATCAGTGACGTTGAGTATTTTGTTACCTTCATAGATGACCATTCCAGGAAAACTTGGATCTATTTTTTGAGAACCAAGGATGAGGTCTTTGATCAGTTTAAAGAGTTTAAGGCTCTAGTGGAAAACCTGACATGAAGGAAGATCAAGATATTTCACTTAGACAATGGCAGAGAATACTCAAATAAGAACTTCACTGATTCATGGCAAGAGAAGGGATCCGAAGAGAATGCAGAGCACCCAATAATCCAAAATAGAATGGAGTCACAGAAATGAAGAATGGAACTATTATTGGAGCAAGAAAGGCAATGTTATATTATCATAATCTACCCAAATTTTTATGGGCAGAAGCATGCAGCACGACTGTACACATTCAGAACAGGACTCCTCACGGGGCTTTAGGAAAGAAGACACTATATGGAGTTTTCATGGAAAAATAATCGAGAAGTAAGTCACCACAGGATATTTGGAAGTGTAGCTTATTTCCATATTCTAGAAGAGAATCAGAGCAAGTTAGAGCAAAATGCCGAAGTTGGGTATCTAGTAGGTTACAACGAGACTTCAAACATGTATCGGATCTACATTCTAAGTAGCAGAAAGATTGTAGTAAGGCGGGACGCTAAGTTCATGGAAGATAGAGCCTTCAACAAATCTCATGAGATGCCATTTGAAGAATAGGATGAGGATGCTCCTCTAGTCCAGCAACAGGGATCAGATCTGGTAGGAATACAAGCATCTAGTTCAAGCATAGTAACCAGTACTAGCATCTCCTCAATATAAGAGGAGCTAGGAGTGTCACAACAGGTACAGGAAGAGGAACAGATGGAATCTCCCACCACCAGTGGAAGAACTAGCTGAGAAGTATGACAGACTTTAAGGGACGCATAGGAATTCGTTGGAGCTCCTAGAGCTGAGAAGAGGCAGTATAAACAACCTAACAGGTACCAAGCATTGGTAGTTTAGATTGAAGAACCCTCTAGTTTTCAAGAAGTCGTACAACATCAGGTATGGGTGGATGCCATGGTAGAAGAGTACAGTTCTATCATGACAAATGATGTCTGGGAAATTTTACTAAGACCAGAGAACAAATTAGTTGTAGGTTCGAGATGGATCTACAAGATCAAGTATGTTGTAGATGGCAGCATAGATAAGTACAAGGCTAGGTTTGTCGCAAAAGGATATGCGCAAAAGGAAGGAATAGACTATGAGGAAACCTTTGCCCCAGTAGCTTGATATGCCTCTATCAGATCCATTATATCCTTTGTAGCACAAATGGGATGGGAGATTCAATAAATGGATGTCAAGGGAGCATTCTTGAATGGAGTGATAGAAAAAGAGGTGTATATCGAACAATGAGAAGGTTTCGAAACACATGAAAAGAGAACTAATGTGTACAGGTTGAATAAAGCCTTGTACGGGCTAAAACAAGCACCCAAAGCTTGGTATGGTCGAATTGATAGCTACTTACAATAGTTGGGATTCATCAAGAGCGATGCTGATCCCAATCTTTATTATTTGCTGGTAGAATGTTGGGTCCCCATAATACTAGTGATTACCCCATTACTATTGTAGTTATACCCCTTATTAATATTGTTGTGCCCCTATTGCCCCCATATTGTTATTACTGTG
>APFE031588889.1:44228-61330 GCA_000404065.3 Pinus taeda
CATCCAAGAATTGTTCATTTATGTAATGTAAAGGAGGTTGCCCCCTCGAAGAGGCTGAATTCTAAGGCGTTGATCTATCTTTTCTATCTTTTCTTGAGCTAGTTTCATAACATAGAAGGTGAGGCATTGATTCTAGTATTGTATGTGGATGATCTATTTTTGACAGGATCATCCAGAGTCATAGAGGATTGTAAGAAGAACCTGGAAATTGAGTTTGATATGAAGGATTTGGGACTAATGCACTATTTTCTGGGATTGGAAGTTTGGCAGCAAGATGGTGAGATCTTCCTTGGCCAAGGATGATATGCATCAGAAATTCTGAAATGATTCAGAATGCAGGATTATTGACCTATGGCTACACCTATGATTACTAATTCAAAGAAAATAGATGCTTCGGGAGAGAAGGAAGTGGACCCCACCTTATACAGACAACTCATTGGGTCAATTATGTATCTGGTCAACACCAGGCCAAACTTGTGTTATGCGGTCAACACCCTTAGTCAGTTCATGGTGGGACCAAGAATGGTGCACTAGCTAGCAGCAAAGCACATTCTCATATATGTGTGTGGAACAATAAATTTTATATTAAGCTACACCAAGGGCAATGATATCGAATTGAGTGGATTCACTGATGTAGATTGGGCAGTAAGTTCAGTAGATAGGAAAATTACCACTGGGTATTGCTTCGGTATTGGATCTAGGATGACATCCTAGTGTAGTAAGAAGCAAAAGTTTGTAGCTCTGAGCTTTGCTAAAGCTAAGTATATGGCACCTAGCAAAGCAACATGTGAAGCTATATGGCTCTGGAAACTACTTGTAAATCTATTCAGGAGAAGGATGGAAGTGACAAGGATCTTTTGTGATAATCAGAGTTGTATCAAGCTCTCTGAAAATCCAGTATTTCATGATCACTCCAAACACATCGATATTTGGTGTCACTTTATCAAATATTGTGTTCAGCGTGGAGCGGTACAGTTGAAGTACACTCCCATAGGAAATCAAGTGGCAAACATACTCACCAAGGCTCTAGGAAGAGCCAAGTTTGTTCAATTTCGAGACTAGATGGGTATGTTGGAAAATCCCTTTCAATAAAATGATGCAGTGTTTGAGATGGAGTTGTAGAACGGATGCAGCAGTGGCAGTGGCAGTGTCATGGGCAGCAGTATAGTAGCAGCAGTAACACAGTGTTGGTGGCAGCAGCAGTGCAGAAAGGAGATGCTTTAGAAACAGAGCAGCATGAAGGTGGACATTATTGTTAGAGCACTTTCCTCGCTAAGAGGGACTATTATTTTTTGGTAGCATCGAAAGTGATCTAGCCTTGAAAATTGGTGGATAGGCTAAGCACATGAGTTCTAAAGAACCCAAAAACCGTTTGGTGAAATTCAACCTAAATTTTATTTTATTAAAATAATTAATATTTTTAATAGAGTTTCTAAGTCTAAACTTAGGGAAATTAAAATATTAATGGGTATTAATCAAAATATGGGTGAGAATGGTATAGAAGTCAAATCAAGTCATGTTTTAATCTCATCTGTTGAATAGAGGCTGAATCTTGACTGATGAAGACTCAACAGGAAAAGTATAAAATGGAGGCTTGGGGTTCATTTGGAAAACACATAGAGAGATTGAGGAAATTGATTTTCTAAGGTGAGAAGTTCCCAAGAGGAAAATTGATTGGGATGATCTTTCAGCTGAGGGGTAGAGAGACTCCAAGAGATGGACCTTCCAGAAAATACAGAACAGAGAAGTGGAGAGAGCTTGCAGAGAAGCAGCGTAATAGCCGGGAGAGCTGACGCTGGGCCAGTTTGGGCCCACGCAACCCTGACGTAGAGCCAGAAGGGCCAGCGTAGAGTGGAAAAGTTGCCTATCACGTAGAATCCAGAACTGTCGGAACAACCGGAACTGTTGGGAACTGTTGGAACTATCAGGAACTACTAGAACTGTTGGGAATTGTTGGAACTACCAGGAGCTGACGGAACATTCAAGAGAGATAACACAGAGGGAAGAGAAGGTGATGCAGGGCTGGTGTAGAGCCAATGTAGAAATAGTCGAGGTTATCCATTCTTGTGCCAGATCAGTCTAAATTCTACCAAGTGACGTGAGGTAAAACTCACTTAGATTTTCCGCCAGTATTTTCTCTGTAAATGATTGCTAGATGAGCATCCTAGATTGTATTAAGATAATTACTCCAATAATGAGAATCCTCAGATCTGTTGCACTGGTTTTCCCACATTGGGTTTTTTCGAGGATGATTGTCCAAAAACAAGTGTTTCAATGTGATTGTTCATATGCTGATGTTTCTCTTGCCGTTTAATTTTCAGTTCTAGTTTGTGAGGTCTGCAACTGAATTTATTTTGGTATTTACTGAAGTATTCGTAAATAACTTATCATAAATAAGTAGGAGAAATAAATCAATTATTGCAACAAATTTTCACACTTCTAAAGTCTATCTCAGCAAAACCCATAAAGTAATTGGTTTAATTCCGACCTCCTAGAATTACCGAATTTTGTGCTACACCCTCCAGATCAGGAAACTACATCCCACCCAAATCCTCTGCTACCAAATGTACTTTATCTCCCATCAATCTGCTGGAAAGATGCACCAAAATTATGCCCAAAAGATAGTAAAATTTTTCACTCCAAAATCTGGCACAAGAAGGTTGAACCAAGCTCCACGAAATTTTTCCCAGTGATCCCCAGCACATGCTCAGCAAGAATAATTTCAGCCTTCTCCAAAGCAGAAATTCCCAAACTCCCCTCAAATATTGGACTTCCCTTGGTGAAATCACCCCCAATTTCTCTGGCCATAATACCTTAGGAACTCGCTCTTCTAAGTGAAATGATTTAGCTTTTGTGCCCCCTCTGGAGTACAAAATGGTTGAGGAAAAATAAGTTGAAAGTGCCACGATCCTCCCACACAACCTTCCCACTTAAATTTGTGATGCCTTCCTAGGGTGGCACTCAATATGCACCGAAGAAAGGGTGAGTATTCTCCCCGGAAAAATATCATGCTCAACAATGGTTGTAACCTAGTTGAACAACTTGAGCAACAAAGATAATTGATAAGCTGTCAAAAGGTACCAATAGTTGTTATCCTCCTCTTACTTATACTTGCTGCCTTCCTTCCTTATGTGGGTCCCTCCACCCAAACATTTCAATTCTCCCTATCCAATTTGATTTCTTTTCCAAGGGGTGCGTATTTCATGTGGGTGTGGCCCCCACATTCCACCAACTAAAATATTCCGACCCACTTTTCCTACTTTGGTGTCCAAAATGTGCTGGCTAAAAATTGCAAAAATGGTAATCCTTCCTTTGGAAAACATTATTGAGAAGGGACATTACAGTCCTCCTCTCTCAAATAATTCTTGTCCTAAAGCAACTGCAATGTTGGATGCTGCAAGATTTGTTCACTCTCCCACATAGCATCCTCAACCGACAAATCCTTCCATCTAACCAAGTACTCTCGAATGACCCTGCTCCTTAGCTTCCTCTCCCATGTGCCTTGTTACCACTCAAACCAGCAAGGGACTTAAAGGGGTTCTTAAGAGGGCAACTACTAGGTTCAGGGCAATGATGGAGGCTTATCCCACTATCACCACAGCTAACTCTCCCTACTCTTTATGAACTTTCACCAATGGGAGGAGTCCCAGTAGTGTATGGATCACTTGTAAAATATATGTTAATGAATAGGTGGAAGGTGACCCTAGAAACCCTTTCCTGAGGATGGAGTGAAGGATGGAACTTGCTTCCTCTTTAAGCAAGGGACTTGGTCTTCTAAGGGTAAGGGGTGAGGCTTGGAGGGTTGAGGGAGAAGGAATAGACATACAGACGAGGTTCTCAATCCCTATAATCCTTGGGAAACTTGGATTCCCAAATGGTCCTTGACAAATAATCTGTATTGAGAAGTGGGACCACACGGGGCCAAGTGGACCTAGCCCAGGTTCGGGAATGGAATTCAACAACCAATGATGTTCCTATCCTAGACAAGGTGAAGGGAAAGGACCAAACAAGAATATTTACTTCAAAAGGTTGAATTGATCCTATTGAGGTCTACCCTTGGGGATGCCTAGACAAAATTTGATCCTATAGCTAGGGCTTGGGATTCCCAAAGATTCCATCATTAGAATTACCTCAAAGTTGGAGGAGAGGGAGGGGACCCACCAACGTAGTAGCCTGTAGGAGATAGAAGTTTTTCCTGGGTCAATTCCCGGGAAATTGATGCCCTAGCTGACCTTTGAGGGCTAGACCTAGGAAAAAGTGATAAAAGGTGAAAAGGATGAAGGGGATGACCACCCTTTTTAGGGATCAGTGCCTAATTCACTTGGGGATATGGAGTCAAGTATGTTCATGAGTAACAACTTGGTTTCTTGATCAAGGAGGCCCAGAAAGTCAACTTCATCCAATGTTAAGAGAAAGAAAAGAAGCATGACATTCAATCATTTATAATTCAAACCAAATGATGCAAGCTTATTGAGGCAAATAATCTCTAGGGAATTTCATTCATATAACATTGGCCCATACATTAAATTAAATAAAACATGCTCAATTCCACATTTCAATCATGCAACACCTAACCCTAATTTTAGCAGTATGCAACAACAAGAATAATAACATCAAAATTTACTTATAACGCTATAGAGTATATCCAACCAGAATTTTATTTACAAGACAAAGCTCCAAGACAAGATAAATAGCCCAAATCCATACGTCAAAATTCATCCATATCCAAAAAATATCCTCCAAGGAAAAAATGTGAAGTTCTCTATGATTAGAGACATCCCAAGTCAAGTGATGATCCAAATGAATGTATCTAACATCTATATACAGCCTCCTAAGGAGTTTGAATTAGCCTATGTTCCTACATTAACCCCTAATGATAAAATAATGTGCAAATAAAACCCCTATTAGTGACAAGCCCACCAAACTAGCTCATAAGTGTAAAAGTAAGCCTCACAAGGGACCAAATAATAATATGTACATGTCCTGGGGTCCTCCAAAGGCCTAATAATGTCCTGAAGTGACATACTGATGAATAAATTCCAAGGGATATGATGGACAAGGGGGTAGCCCCTTGTTATCATAGTAGACTTTTGGTTCTCCCAGTGGTTCTGAGGGCACATAAATGACCCCATGGGTCTCCATATGAATCAAAGATGCATGTATATCCTCTACAATGGTCTGAGTGGTGGAATGAATGTTGCCATGACAACGTACAAGTCCTGAGACACCAGCCAAGAATGTGGGGCTCATGTGGGGGCCTGCTGGGCATAATGTACCAATCATATCACCACCATCTGAAAAGTGGATCACTAGTAGTCTCTGAGCATCGTTGAAGATACATGGAGTGTTTTCTGCTACTATGGAGGCCAATGGTTCTCTATGCACACCCTACATGTGCCAATGTAGACCTCTGGGGGTTAGGATCTCGTATAGGGAGACCAAAACCAAATGGAAACCACCTGTAATCATGCATAAGATCCAATGTGTCCCCTAGGCTTCCAGCACAACCAATCATTAAAATAATCAGGTAAAAGAGTCTACAAATCATGGATAACAAAGTGGGCACTTCATAATGGCATGTGCTAGTGTCAACAAGCTCCAAAGGGGGTTAACAAAGTACCCTATTAGGTGGTTTCAACCCTTAAAGGGGAGAGTATGTCCAAGGTAGATCCCTCTAATGGGGGTGGCAAGTGATAAATAAGTGGGATGGAGTAGGGAATGAGAAGGGAAATCATGGGCCACATATTGGGGTATAGGGGTAGCCAGATAAGGGGAAGCCCACACATGGGTATGTAATGTGTAGGAGGGAGAAATCATGGTAGATGAGGTGCCCCGGTCTTGATTTTTCCTCCCTTCTTTATATATATTTTTCCTTTTATGAAATTTCTTTAATTAACTACTCGGGGCTCAAAGGACAAGAGCATGATGTGTAAGATATATCAGTGATTACCCCCTTTGAGGTAGGGCGGTTCATTTCCCTCCAGGGGTTGGGACAATCATGGGTTCCTAATTGATAAAGGAGGCTCATCTAGGGCCTATGGAACTAGGGTAATGACCATGGATTTGGGTAGAGCTCATGTATGGGATTTTTCCCACGTGCTAATTATTTTGTCCTGCCATCTTTCACAATTTTGCGGTACAATTTCCTATTAAATGTGGCCAATTATGCTTTTTTTCTTTTCTTTTACCTTCTTCAACCTCTGGGGCGTCATTCTAGGCTTGACCCAAGTTTGGGGCAAGGGGATAGCAATACTGGCCCTATGTAGACCCGATGGGAGAAATGATGAATGGAGACACGAGCACAAACTAAGCCCACCCATTCCACCAAATCCCCCCATCAATCCATACCCAGAAGTATCCATGATAAGTAAACCCAATACTCAATTACCAAATGACAAGACATACCTTTAGATTTGGTAGGCCCACCTTTAAACATACGTTTAATACAGGTGCATGAGGAGCCACATGTCTGGCTCAAATGGCAGAGAAATGGCACAATGAGCTAGTAGGAGGCTGCAAGGGGTTGTTGGTTGTTGGCTAAGGCTCATCATGGAGAAAAATGTCTCCTAGGGATATCACCCATGAAGTGGTGGGTAACATCTACCTCCAACTGGGATGTGATCTCTCGAAGAAGTGGCTGAGGTTGCTCGAACGATAGGACACGAGAACTCCAACAATCCCTTGGTCATCGTAGACCTATTATCTTCACATGTCAAAGATCAAAGACACGGGGTAGCATGTTTTTCACGGTGTCTTATGATCACCCATGTTTAATGTTAGCCAATAAACCAACACGAAATAAAATATGTGATTTTTTATTTATTTTTATTTTTTATCTAAATGCAATCTAATCTATTATGAGAAACATCATATGCGGTTACTTCTAATGCAAAAATCAGCATGCAATGCATCCTACCCTAACATGCATATGATGAAGTTTCTATTAAGTGTAATCATAAAGCTAATGCAGCCAACATGTCATTAAGTCAATATAAATATGCCTACTTGTATGATTACTCATGCAACAAACCCCAAAGTGAATGCAAACCCAAACACATGGAGGATGTTGCGAGCGGGAGGTGGGAAAATATGATTCCCACACATGGATGATTGTGTGAGAAGAGGTAAGAAAAGGATGTAATCTAGGCCATGAGATCTTCTCTTGCAACCAAACTATAGAAATGTCAACATCTAAGCTCACAAACTTTTGATGGATGGAAACCTTTGGCATATCACTTCCACCATTGCCCTTATTATATGTGTCATGGCTTATGGCCTTCATTGGGTTATGATTAGTGGTAAAGGGAGGCCGACGAGATGGAGAGACACAAGTAGGTTGCACATGATGATTACACTGGGGAGGGAAGACCATGGAGTGATCAAAACCCTGAGGGTGCGTCTAAGGAGGAAAAGCATAATCGATGAAGGTATTTTCCTTGATACTATACACGGGCTGGAGGAAGGGCTCACAGTTACTTGACATTATGTGACTAGTGGTGAGGGAATCACCTGACAAAGACTTAAGATGATGACCAATAGGAAAAAGGGAGAAAGAAATATTGCATTCAACGGGTTTCCCTTTCCCAAAATCATAATCTAATGGCTCAAGTGATTTGAAAATTGAATTAGAATTGGGAGCCTTACCAATTTCCTTAGTATCAAAAATTGGGTCTCTCCTAAAAGGAAGATCGATCGTTTCCAACTTCCCCTCTTTATGCAAAGGAAAATGGAGAGTCCCCTTCCCAAGGGTATCAATGAGTACGTCATCATAAGTAGTGCCTAAGAGGAAGGGAATAGTGATCTCATCGTCATCCTCCTTGTTGGCATCATAAATGGGAGCACAATCAAATTGAGGACCAACAATTTCCCATTTTTGCTTTTCAATGTGGAAATAATCTTCAATGTCATCCATCAAGGGGCTAATGGGATCATCTCTCTCGATATTTTCAAAAGAGGATTCGTTGGGTGTAATATCCTTGAGAAATGTGGGGTTGACCTCAATTTCACTTTCCATAAATTCATCCTTCCCAGCACATGTGTCCTCAAAATCGTCATTTTAATCATGTAGAGCCAAGGAGGACTCATCTTCTTGCTCATACCTAGATTCTTAATGTGTTGGTGATGCTCGATGAGGACTTCCTCTTGGGTTCTTAACGCAAGGTGTACTTGAAAATTTTTAAGAAATCCATCAACAAACTCTTCAATAGATGAAATCTTCTAGGTTCGTGATCATGCAGCCACGAGTTATGACCATTGAGAGATCCCATGAATAATAACATAAGGACATTTTGGTGGACAACATTTTCTCTTGAAGTATGTGCATTAAATATTTCTATGTGGTTAATTAAGGAGAGTGGATCACCATCAAACACGAGCATCCCACATACCATTCTTCCTGCGACATGATTAGGATGCCCAAGGATACTAGCAATGTCCAAAGCGGGAAATTTACAAAAGAACGGCAACCTATTTGAGGTATACATGAAACATAAGTAGGAGTCGCCAGGGTGAAATTAAAGATGCCTAGAAAATTCTTGCATCACCCTACAAGCATCGACCTTAAAAGTTCAATGAAGAACTATTGCTTCGTTCTTCCAATGGAGTCACCAATAATGACACGTCATTATGTCATATGGGGAACAAAACACATGCTTCGTGACCCCGACAAAGACGCTAGAAATGTTATCACTCAAACCAGCAAGGAACCTAAAGGGGTTCTTAAGAGGGAAATTGTTAGGTTCAGGGAAATAGTGGAGGCTTAGCCCACTGTCACCACAGCTAAGTCTCCATGTGCATTACGGACTTTCACAAATGGGAGGAGTCCTGGTAGTGTAGGAATCTCTTGTAAAGTATATGTCAATGAATAGGTGGAAGATGACCCTAAAAACTCTTTCCTGAGGATGGAGTGAATAATGGAACTTGCTTTCTGTTTAAGCAAGGGACTTGGTCTTCCAAGGGTAAGGGGTGAGGGTTGGAGGGTTGAGGGAGAAGGAATAGCCTTATGGATGAGGTTCTCAATCCCTATAGTCCTTGGGAAACTTGCATTCCCAAATGGTCCTTGACAAATAATCTTTATTGAGAAGTGGGACCACACAAAGCCAAGTGGACCCAACCCAGGTTCAGGGATGGAATGCAGCAACCAATGATGTTCCTATCTTGGAAAAGGTGAAGGGAAAGGACCAAACAAGAATATTTACTTCAAAAGGTTGAATCGATCCTGTTGAGGGTTAGCCTTGGGGATGCCTAGGAAAAATTTGATCCTAGAGCTAGGGCTTAGGATTCCTGGAGTTTCCACCATTAGAATTGTCTCAAATTTGGAGGAGAGGGAGGGGTCCCACCAACGTCGTAGCCTATAGGATATTGAACTTTTCCTTAGCTCAATTCTCAAGAAATTGATGCCCTAGGTGACCATTGAGGGCTAGACCTGGGAAAAAGTGATAAAAGGTGAAGGGGATGACCATTCTTTTTAGGGATCAGTGCCTAATTCACTTTGGATTATGGAGTCAAGGATGATGATGAGTAAGAACTTGGTTTCTTTATTAAGGAGGCCCATAAAGTCATCTTTATCCAATGTTGAGAGAAATAAGAGAGAAGTGACCTTCAAGCATTTATACTTCAAAGAAAATGATGCAAGCTTATCGAGACAAGTAATCTCTAGGAAATTTCATTCATATAACATTGGCCCATACATTATATAAGATAAAACATGTTCAATTCCACATTTCAACCCTGCAGGTGTTGATTTCTGGTAGCATTGGATGTGCTCCAATTCACAAAATTTGCAGGGAGGCTTAAGCACATGCATTATCCAATACCCAGAAATCATTTTGGGAAATTCCACCTGGAGACAGTTTTATTAATATAATTAATTATTTTTAATGGGACGCTAAGTCTAAACTTAGGAAATTAAAATAATTAATGGGTATTAATATAAACTATGGGTGTAACTTCTAGAAGAAGGCAGAGATCAAGTCAATATGATCCTAGCAATTGATTAGGATATAATCTAGGTCATTCATTGATGAATGAGAGGATTATAAGAGGAGGTTTGATGGGCACTTGGAGAACACATACTGAGTGATTTCAGAAGATTGAATTTCTGAAGCAGAGAAGCTATCGGAGAGAGATTTGAAGTGAACTTTTGCAGTGAGGGGTAGGGATAGTATCTAAAGGGAAATATTTCCCAGTCGGAGGATACGTAGAAGAGAAGGTAGAGGGAGATCCAGCAGTGGCAGCGCTAGGCTATAGGGGCTGACGCAGAGCCATGTAGAGGCAGCATAGAAGCCAGGAGGGAGTCCGAAATTTGGAGAGGGAATTCACGTTTCAGAAGCTGGGAGCTAGGGTGTGAGACTGAGAGACAAAAATCAAATCTCCTGGGCAGCAGATCGACCAACCAAAGGATTGATGTTGTCCCCAAAGAGCTTGACGTGTGAAAATTTGGTGACCCTGAATCTTATTACAGCAACTGATTAAATTTATCCTACTTGTTAATTTCTTAATCAAGTTATGTACAGTGTTACACAGTAAAGATTGAAATAAAATATACTACAGCCTTCACAACATAAAATATTATAGAAACAAAATACTACGCAAGAGAGAAATAAACACACACACAAGTACACCATTGTTTCTAGACAAATGTCCTCGGAAAAACCCAAATTGGGAAAATCGATGCAGCCACTGAGGTTTTGGTTATTATGTAGTAGTAATCTGAGTACAAATAATTGGATGCCAAAACTGGCTATCCAATACAGAGAATAAACTTGAAAAGAGGTAGTAAGAAAATATCTCACATTATCACTGGAGATCTAACACTCATCTGGGTTTCGGATGCGCTTCCCTACGCTATCTTTGCGTAGTCTCTGAGTGGGTTCACTCAGTCACTATGTAACAGCTCAAGGGACTGCATCACCCTCTCCTTCTAATCTTCTGCCCACTAGAAACTTGACTCCCTGGCCTTCCGGACTCACACCCTGACTTCTGGCACTCTATCTGGACTGCTCGCTAACAAAATTGTGCACTCCCTCTGAAGCACTGTGTTGCCTCTTCATGGCACTGCGCTGCCTTTCTGGACCTCTTGATGCCTTCTCTATCTTGCACTCACCAGGACTAGAAAAATTCCCTCCAATCTACTATACCTACCCCTCACTGCAAGAATAACACTCAATATCTCTCCCGCAACTCATCACTGCTATTCTTGAGAATTCGATCTCTAGATCTCACTATCTCGATGTGTTCTCCAAGTACCCATCAAGCTCCTTATTATAATGTCTCATTGGAGCACCAATGACCAAGAATAAAAAATAATCAAGGGCTAAGAATAACTCGGAGTTGATCCTCATCTTTATATAGAATATTCACAGCAAATTTAATTAATACCCTTTTAATTAAACCATCTCTAAGTGGGATTTTCCCAAACAATTTCTGGGTTTGGAGAATGCATGTGTCTTAACCTCTCTGCAAAATCTCGAGGTTAGAGCACATCCGATGCTACATAAATCAACACTCCCTCTTAGCGAGGAATGTGCTCTAGTGATGCAACCCACTGAAGCATCACTCTATCTCTGCACCATCTCCTGCTACGCTGCTAATGTCTGCCTCTACTACCCATCAACTAATGTGAAACTATGGTTGTTTCATTTATGTTGTTGCTGGTCCTACTGAACTTTTGCTAACATTGCATCTGCATTGCAACCTTCTCGAACTGGTTCTACTGCAACTGCAATAACTCCAACGGAAAAGAATCCAAATTACTAAACCAATTGTGGTCAGTATGATGCATCTATCACCCGAGTCCTGACTGCTGCTAGAATCTACGCTATCACTAAAGCCTTTGCTTTGCTGCTGACACTACATTGTGCCAATTGCACTACTTCCAACTCTGCTCTGCGCTGCTCAGAATCTGACCTACTACTAGCTACTGCATCTGTCACTCTGGCACCTGACTTCACTAACTGCCATTGGTCCATCCTGCTACTGCATACTATGGGCTCCTGTAGCAAGGTATTGATTCATCGCATGGACCTCCTCAAGAATCCTGGCCATCCCATAGCTCTTTAGGGCTACAAATTCAAATCACCCCACCTCACCCTTGGTAACTCAGTGATCATGAAGAAATGATCCAGATTTAAACTGTTGTTGTTATTTCTTTGCTGATGCTTTTCCAGTGTTGTTGCAACTACTGCAATAATGAGTTTGATCTCCCCGGATCCTAAAGTACTAGCTTCCATAGGGTTGCTTCCTTTGAAACTAGACTCAATTTGAGTCTCGATCTCCCTATGGGAAATATCTCTACTCCCACCTGGCAACTAACACAGTCCTCCTGCAATGGAAAGGACTGTGAAGCTCTGCACTAGGAATCTCCTGGCTGGAACTGCACCTACATACTACAACTGGCAATTCACACTACTTGTGTTACTGCAACTAGTTCTGCAATTGTCTTCCTGTCACTGACTGCAAGTAGCTATGCAACTGTCATTTGAATGACTAGCTATGTCTATTGACATTGTGATCCTCCTACTACTGATTCTGTTGGGCTCTCGTAGAAAGGATACTGATCTATTTGAGAAATCTGTAGCAATTGGATCTAATCTACTACTATTCCATGGATGCTTCCCATCTGTAGCCATCATTGCAAATGTTGAACTCCTTCTCTTCTCCTCTGCGCAACTATTGACTGGCTCTAAGCACTCCCTACTAGAGTGGGAAATCCACTTACAACTACTGCTTCTCTTCTAGGAAAAATCGAACTTCTGGGCTAAAATCTCCCTGAGAAAATAATTCCCTCAGTGTGTGCTCTTCCTTCCTCCTAATGCTATTTTCACTAGCATACTGCTGCAAAATCTCCATCCCAACTGAAGATTTGCTCTGCAAAGAAACTGTTGCTACTCCCTTTGCCTCTGCTACCTTTCGATCTGTGTTGGGTAGCGGAGGTCCCGCATAACAGTTTTGGGGCTTAGAGCCTATAAGTTAGGATGAAAATATTCTAAAACTTTGAAATATGTGGAGCTCAAAATGGAATAGTTCGAGTCAAAGGGTTGTTCACCCAAGAAATAGTATAGAATAATAGGAAGTAAGTCGGCTTGCCCATGGTCTACAGACCATGGGAATGTGAAGATAGTATATTCTACGTCTGTAAGTCCGAGTCAAGGGTGGTGTTGGGAAGACAGAGTCTCTATAGCTGTGTGCGCAGAGGCATAGTAGAGTCCACAGCTGTGTGCGTGGAACCCTGCAGTTGAGTACGCAATAGGGATTTGGATGTATTGGCGAAAAAGTTGAATAAAAGATAAGTTAGTTATGAAATACTATGCTAAATCTGAACTATTGTGGATATGGTTAATTTATGGTTGATGTATCTTTGTGATCTGTGCGCTTATGCTTATGTTATGAGTTTATGCAAATCTATAACTTTACTAGGTGCGCGAATTGGTTATCTCTATTAAATGTTTGCTTAAAGATCATAAAAAAGTAGATCTAATCTATAACAACTCATTAATAATAAATATTAAGGATTTTCCTGGGTCCAAATCTACGCAGAGCAGAGTGACGTGAAGCCACAGAAGGGTGCATGAACCTTCCAGACCACATCAAGACATCCCAAGGGTGCGAAAATTTGGTTCCAACACCCTCCCTTGCTAGCTCGGGTGAGACCTCAGTCCGCGCTCCGTGCACTGTTGCCGGAATGGTGAGTAGCTGCAAGATTTGATTGGCTAAATAACTCTTCCAAACCTAGGTCAGGCCCCTATAAGCCAACAAATGGTTCCGTTGTTAGGACCAAGATCTACCTAAGGGATGTTTGATGTCGGAACACGGGAACCTTGCGGAGAAAGAATTTGAAGATTAATTGGATCAAGAGCAGTACGAGTTCATAGTACACCGACGTGCAAACTAAAGGTTAAAAATGATGAGCGTGATCTAGTTACCAGTATTCAAAGGAGCAGGAAGCGAAGATCCAGAATAATTTTGGTTCGTGGTAACGGCGATATGGGAAGCACATGGAGTTACGGATGATAACATCAAAAAGGCTACCTTAGTTAGCGCGTTGCAGGACCCGAGCACTGACATGGTATATAAAGTACTCAAGCAATCACCCAAATGCAGGAAAAACGGAGATCTGGACTGAATTAAAAAAAGAATTTAGCTGGCCGAAGTCAGAAACACAGCCAATCATAGGGTTCAAGGAGATCGCGATGATGCCTAGTGAAACTCCATGGGATCTAGATTAGAGATTGAAAATTACAATCCGTGAGGCGAGCATGACACTATCGAATGCACAACACTACACATGTTTTGTGGTGTCTTTGACACCACATCTGAGGACGACTCTGTCGTAGCAAAAGATCTCAACCCAGGCTGAAGCATTAGAGACAGTGATGAGTTTGCACAAAACTCCGATACAGGTTCCGGGGTTGGGAGTTCAGCAAATCCACGCACAAATACAAAAACTGTGTTTAGAAATGCAGAAGTTAAAACAAGAATAGGCACCCCGCCCAGGAGCCCAGGAGGAAGTGTGGTTTATAAAGTGTAGAAGCGAGAAAAAGATCTCAACCCAAGCTGAAGCATTAGAGACAGCGATGAGGTTGCACGAAACTCTGATACAGGATTTGGGGTTGGGAGTTCAGCAAATCCACATGCAAATAAAAAACCTCTGTTTAGAAATGTAGAAGTTAAAACAAGAACAGGCACCCTGCCTAGGAGCCCAGGAGGAAGTGTGGTGTATAAAGGGTAGAAGCCAGGGTCATGATAAAGATCATTGTCTGGTCTTTGCGAACTATGTGGTAATGGGGGGACCAACACCGTTGCAACTAGAGGCACAGGAAAGGCCAAGCATGATACCCTCGCTTTGGTGTGCAATCTATCAGGTGGGAGGAAAGCACAACACAGACAACTGTCATCTACTGCCAAAATTTAACCAGACCCCCCAATAGCTATTTTGCAACTTTTGCAGATCAGTGGGCCATGAGGAACCAGACTGTCGTAGTTATCAATTATTAATGGACCAGTCACCTACCTACAGAATGCAGACTGAAGCGTGAGGTTAGGATCCAACCACGACAATAGGGTGCGGTGGGTTCTAGGGACGTGGAGGAGGATGGGGAGGAATGGGGCCAAGAAGGGGTCACAGGCAACTCATCTGTTACAACTGCGGGGGACCAGGACACTACGCGTGGGACTATAACAACCTGACTATAATATCGTGCTCGTACTGCGAGCAATTTGATCATGAACTGATAGATTGCCCCACACTGATAGCGCAGATTCGTGAGAAAAGGGCAACACAACTTACGGCTACATAGAATGTCTAAATGATGAGGTCCAAACCACGTGAAGAAGATATCAACGTAAGCATGGTGCTCAGAAGTGGCACAAACATAGGATAGGATAAGGGGAAACCAACCAAGGAAGACGCAGGGGTTCGCAAGGGGACATGTCTGGAAGCTAGGGAGAGCTTCACGGGTTCTCTACCCTAGGTAGTAGGGATCAACCCAAGCTGGAAAGGGATCCCTCGATGCTGACTACCCTTTTAGAGACATGCATGAAATTGCTTCGCGACAATAGTGCGATTAAAGGCTTGCAAGAATTGGTTTATAGGTGCACAGAGTTGAGTGAATCTCGAGTGGTTCGAAAATTGGGAAAACATGCATCACAGTTTGGGCGGGAAATGTAGTTAACAGCGCAAATTGGTGACTATGAGATGGATCAGATCATTCTAGACTTGGGCTCAGATGCAAATGCACTACCTAAACAAACGTGGGAGTGCATGGGCAAGCCCACACTGCAATGGTCTCCTGTTTAATTGCGGATGGCAAATCAACAGAAGATCCTGCCCATGGGAAGACTGCAAGGAATTACGATAGATATAGAAGCTGCGAGCACCTGAACGGACTTTGAGCTAATCAAAATCGTGGATGAAAGTAGCCCTTACCCTACATTATTAGGAATAGACTGGGCCACCGATATGAATGGAGTTATTAATTTAAAGAAGTGGAAAATGACCTTTGAGAATAAATCTCTCCGCGTAGTCATTCCGCTAGACCCGGCTGAAGGACCGCGTTACACTGAACCCATGCACAATGAAGGAAGTGATGATGAATTAGATTATATCTAAAAAATTATAGCACGACATCAAGAGGGGGACAATCCGACGGTGGAAGGGAGAATATCGTGGAGGCATGTAGAGTCGTGCACCGAAGATTCAGATGAAGAGGATGAGCAATGGCATAACCGGTTGAATGGAGTAACCACGTTAAACTGCAATATGGTGACTAAATCGCTATATTGCATTAGAGATCAGGATCGTGAACTACCGATGTATGATGGGCTAACAGTAGTAGATGAATTCTTGATCAAGTTTGAAAGCACAATACCAGAGCACCAACAGTTTGATGTGTTGAAATGGGCATTGCGTGCACGACGCCTATGCATTGGTGGTGCACACATGAAGGAACCTTCAAAAATTGGCATGGCTGTAAGTGCATGATGCAGATAAGATTTGGGAGGCTAGAACTACGCATAACGGAGAAATACGATGGACGTGATGACCCGTGCATGCAACTGACTAGATGGGTCCAAGCCTATGGAGAAGATCCTCAACCAGAGTGGGTACACTTATTTTATCATACCCTGGACATCATTCCAAGGAACTGGTATACTGAAACAGAGCTCTGACATGGCATAGGAGAATGGGATAAAGGGTTTCTATCCACATTTATCTTTGAAGATCAATGGATGGATACCGTGGACGATACGTTGCAGGTGGTAAAGGCCGTTATTTTCAAGATACCATTGGAACCAGAAGAAATTGTACAGCCAGACTGGTCACAACAGTTGAGCCAGGCCCTGAAATGTTATGATGTGCAAGTAGAGGATGATGAGGACTATAGGTTTTAACCCCGTACAGAAATTACCTGCATACGAATTCTAAATCACAGGAAAAATAAAAATGCGAGAGCATAACACATAAAACACATATACACAGAGATTTCCCACTGGATCTCAAAACCGAGACTACCAGCTTGAATTTTTTCATTATGTTCCTTTCAATGTTACAATACATATTTATACATGCCGAAGCATCCAATACCATGGACCGAAAAACCATC
>APFE031588890.1:0-10593 GCA_000404065.3 Pinus taeda
AAAGTCCATCAAATGGATGTAAAAACTGTCTTCTTGAATGGAGATCTAAAAGAGAATGTTTTTATGCCCCAGCCTGAAGGATTTGCTGTGAAAGGACATGAACATAAAGTATGCAAACTTGTGAAGTCCTTGTATGGCCTCAAACAAGCACCACGAGCCTGGTATGAAAAACTAACTGAGCATCTTCTGAAACTCAACTTCAATCATTTTGAACTTGATGATGAAACTTTATTTGTCAAGAAAGTTGGAAAAACAGTTGTATATCTTGTGGTATATGTAGATGATCTTTTAATGACAGGGAATAATGAAAGCTATATTTCATCCATAAAGAAAGAATTGGGAAAAAGTTTTGAAATGACTTATTTGGGCTATGCTCATTACTATCTTGGCATTGAGGTAACCCAACATCCAAAGTCCATATATCTTTCTCAAAAGAAATACATTGGAGATTTGTTGAACAGGTTTGGCATGACAGAATGCAATCCTCTCTCTACTCCAATGGAACAAAACTTAAAGCTCACATATATTGAAGGAAAGGAATTTGAGGATGCAACAAAATATAGACAGCTTGTAGGAAGTCTCATCTACCTCACTACTACCAGACCAGACATTTCATTTGCTATTGGAATCCTCTCCAGGTTTATGAAAAAGCCTTGTGAGGGACATGGTCTGCTGCAAAAAATTCTAGGTACTTGAAGGAACTCAAACCTTGAATCAAGTATACACAGGTGGACGCTTAGCTTGATTGGATACTCTGATTCAGACTTCGATGGAGACAAAGAAACTGGAGTATCTACTTCAGGATATGCTATGAGTCTTGGATCAGGAGCTGTCTCTTGGAGATCACGCAAACAATCAGTTCCAGCAGATTCCACAACAGAAGCAGAATACGTGGCACCAGCTGAAGCAACGAAAGAAATTGTGTGGCTCAGGAAAATTCTTGAAGATTTGCAGGTAAAACAAGTACAATCAACTCCACTCATGATTGACAACACCTCTGCAATAAAGTTGGCCAAGAACCCAAAGTTCCATGATCGTAGAAAGCACATCAATACTAAATATCATCTGATTCGACATCATGTTGAGTCCAAAACAATCCATCTCTGTCATTGTTCCACAAATGAGCAAATTAGCAGACATCTTCACCAAAGCGCTTGGAAGAGAAAAGCTTGAAAGATTCAGAACGATGCTTGGACTCACCAACATCCCTTCAGATTAAGGGGGGGGGGGGAATGTTGACACCTAATCCTCTGCTATTGGGTGAATTTAGAATGTGAACAGTCATCAAGAAGATGAACTGAGTAGTCACATTCTTTGTATATAACAATAGCTACCTAATGAAATAAATGGTATCAGTTCTTTGCCAAACTGGAGTTACTCCTGGCCTGACAGGCACTTCAAGATGTATACCGATCATTCTTTTTTGAAATATCTAGTGAACAAGCCTGCGTTGGGGGGGCGTATTTGGAGATGGTTGTTACTATTTCAAGAATATGATTTTGAGGTCATTGTCAAGCCGGGACGCCTAAATATAGGACCGGATCACTTATCCCATATTGAAAACGGTGAGGAGCCAACAAATTTGGAGGAGGGACTACCTGACGCACAACTATTTGCTGTGCGCATCGAGGATGGTCATTTCGAAGCTGTAATCCATTTCTTAACCACAGGGATTGCACTGAAGGGATACTCAGTCTAGCAAAAGAAAGAATTGGTAATGCACGTGACCGACTTTTCTGTCATCGTGGGGCACCTATACAAAATGGGAAATGATGAGATATTGAGACGATATGTACCTGAATTTGAATGAGGACAGATCCTAACGGAAGCACATGGGGGGATGGCAGGACGACACTATTCAGGATGCGCAACAGCCTAGAAGATTCTTCGTGCAGGGCTATGGTGGCCAACTCTGCACCAAGATTCGAAGGCACACTGTCGGGCTTGTGACATATGTCAAAGGACTAGAAAACCGTTGTGAAGGGACGAGATGCCACTCAATCTGTAGATGACACTGCAGCCATTTGAAAAATGGGCAATCAACTTTGTGGGGCTGATCAAACCTCAAGAAAAGACGGGTGCACGCTACATCATCACCGTGATAGAATACCTAACTCGATGGGTGGAAGCAAACCGGTTAAGGACTACACGGTTGTTACAACTGTGAAATTCTTGTTCGATAATGTGTTGACATGGTTTGGTTGCCCGAAAATCTTAATGAGTGACCGCAGAACGCACTTCTTGAATGAAACCATCAGCGCACTCACCGAGGAGTTCCAAGTGTATCATCAGCATAGTACTCCATACCACTCGCAAGTCAATGGGATGGTAGAAGCATTCAATAAGATATTGGAGAATGCGCTAACCAAGGTATGTAACGTGCAGCGAACTGATTAGGAACTGCACATACCTGTTTTTTTATGGGCATACAGAACCACATGCAAAAAAATGATGGGTCAGACACCCTTTCAATTAGTCTATTGCATGGAAGCAATCATGCCAATGAAATAAATTGTACCCAGCTTTCGAATAGCAGCACTTACAGATATGTCAGACTTCAATGCCTTGGAAGAACAGCTCGCGCAACTGGGAGAACTTGAGGAAGAATGACTTTTGGCATGATTCAACCAGTAGGTACAGAAACAACGCGAAAAAGCCTAGCACGATCGCCATATCAAGTTGCGCACATTCAAGATAAGCAATTTATTGTTGCTGTATGACAGAAAGTTCGAAAAATTTCTGGGCAAATTTCAAATGCATTGGTTAGGACCTACATAGTAAAAAAGGTCACAGACGACAGTGCGGTCGAGTTAGTCAAACTTAATGGAGAACCCCTCCCAGGAAAGGTAAATGGTAGTTGCCTAAAGCCCTACATAGGTGGGCCGGCTGTATGACTAACCGACCAGAGCACAGTCTTTGTGACCCAAGCGGCCGGACAGAGGCGAGGGACTGTAAACATAGGTACTAGAAGCTGGCATCAGAGTAACAAACCAAGTTAGACGGAAATAATGCAGAAGTAGGAAGGGAGCAGACCTAGTAGACGAAAATACCATGTGTTGCAGATATTCACGTGCTCAGGAACACATGGAAAGGACTTCGTGTGAAGTTCACCGTACTAGCTGAGTGACTCGGGATGAGTCACGATGATTGTGTTGGGGGCCTGTTGGGCAGCGAAGCCCCCCATAGCAATTTTTTGGGGCTTGAAGCCTGAGTTTTGGTCAAATGTAATGTAAAGACCCTACAAAATGCGGGCGCAGAGTGTAAGAGTCTAGTGTTGTCCGCCCTAAAATAATGTAAGTTAATGTAAAGTGTGTTGGCTTACCCATGGTCCGTGGACCATGGGATTGTATAAATAGAGCGAGGCTCTAAGTGTAAGTCTCAGTCTTGATGGATCCGATAATGTAATAGATAGATGTGAAGGCATGGTTAGAGAATAGAAGTGGATCTAAAGGTCTTGGGTCATAGTAGAGGGTAGAGGCTCTGCAGCTGAGTGCACAGAGGCCTAGTAGAGTCTGCAGCTAAGTGCGCAGACCCCTGCAGCTGAGTGCGTAGGAAGGATTCAAGTCTGTATTGAATCAAGTTTTGAAGGCAATAATAATAAAGATCAGTTGGTTTGATATTTTATGCATTTGGCTCTTAGATCAGTAATTGAATGTTATGTGTTTAACTATTTACTTATCTGTGCACACTTATATGTATCTCTATGATTGCGAATCTCCTTAATAACTAATCAACAAACCCTAACTAAGAAAGAATCGGGTACTTAACATTGATCACACTGCGGCTGAAGCTGCTCGAAGAGCACCAAAAGCTTTTGGTATGCCAAAACTAGTAGGTGTGAAGGCTGAATCAGGCACTGATTTCCCACATCCAGACATCCCTAGGGTGTGAAAACGTGGTTCCATCACCCTCCCATACTACCTTGGTTGAGACCTCAATCCGCGCTCCACGGACTGTTGCCGAAAGGGCCGGTAGTACTGGGATTTGCTTGGCTAAACTCATTGCTGAACCTGGGTCAGGCCCCTAGTAGCCAACACTAGGGGACTGGTAGTCTATCAATTCCCCTTCCTTTCTTTACCAACAACTCTTCTTCTTCAAGGAAATCCTCTTTTAGTGAGGGTTCATTGACCTTCCTGTTGAACCACCTCTTCCCTTCCACTGGCAATGATGTTACTCTAGCAATGACCTCTTCCGTGACCTCCAACTTCAACCTTCTGACCTCTGTCTGGTTTCTCTCCAGATTCTTTTGCAAATTCCATGGCAACACCACCATATGATCCTTCCAACCTTCGGAAGAATTTGAACTAGCCTACATCCTTGAAAATATGGCATGCTTTCGGGAAACCCTCCAAGGCTTTTGTGGACCCTGTCTCATGTCATATTACTGCTCCTCCCATTGCTTATGCAAATTTAGTGTTGTTCCACCTGCTTCTCCTTCCCCTTAGGTGCTCTGGGGTAGTCAACACACAACCTAGCTATTTCAGCCTGCACTGCTATCTTCCACTTCTTTGACGACTCCGAATGGAATTCAGTGCTTCTAGCGGGGGTAAATGGTAGGGTGGTGCAAGTGAGGATTTCAAATTGGGATTTGGCACTTATGGTCCATACTGCACAATGAATTTTTCCTTAATGGGGAGTGATGGAGAGGTCTCGTCGATGGTACTCTTACCCTTTTTCGTATGATCAACATTAAGTAACAATAACTACTGGGTCATCATTCGATGCTCATGTCGCAATATGATTCGTTCCCCCCAGCTTAAATATGACATCCTTCCTCAGCTATCAAAATTCATGTTAAGTTTCCATAATTACAGAATAAAATGAATTTAATATTACCCTTTGGATGACATACCTGGTGACGTGGGACGAAGTAATGGGCGGTACAACACGTGAACCAAGCTTCGACAGCGAGACGCACACACTTAATTCTGATGACGAGGATCATGGTGATGTTCTGCTACTTATTACCATAAAATATATTTTTTATTCATGAAACATCGTCGGTTTTTACAAGTGTAACAACTAAGATGAATGATATATATTACTTTAATTTCTACAAAAGGATAAAGAAGAAAAGAACATGTAACAACACTTATTGTAAGATTTGCTTTGAAATAACAAATGATATTACAAAGTGTGTAACAACTACCACCAGGTGGTTTTCAACTGCTACAAAAATGTTTGTCTACACCTAGGAAAGGTTTTCACAACCAGATGTATTATTATTATGTAATATATATATATATATATATATATATATATATATATATATATATATAAATATATATATATATATATATATATATATATATAAATAGATATATATAATATAATATATATATAATATATATATATATTATATATAATATAATATATATATAATATTATATATATATATTTGAAGGTGTAACAGCCACCAACCAAAGTTTATTTTCAGTTGTTCCACTTATTGGAAAAATTGAAATTTTTGGAGCATAGGGGGCTTTCCCCTGTTCTCGTAATCTATAGATCCAAATTTGTGACAATGTTGACAAATGAATCCCTTGAAGTAGGTTTGTGATATAACCAAATACGGTGCCTATTTGCAAGCAATGGTGTCCTCGCACTATCAATAGTCACCAAATTTATAGTCCCATTGTCAAAGATTGCGTCTACCTCATAGGGACCTAGCCATCTGGTGTAGAGCTTACCCTTGAAGTATTTAAATCTTGAGTCATATAAGAGAGCCCAATATCCTTTCTGGAACTTCTTCTTCTTTATGAATCTGTCATGCCACTTAGCTCTCTGTTGTTGGATAATCTATGTTTTCTAGATAACATCCAACCGTTTCTCCTCCAATTCATTGAGCTGGTTCAATCTATGCCTTTGTGTTGTAGCCAAATCCAAATTGACCTGCAATGCTAACCTTAGTGTCTTCATTTTAAATTCAATGGGGCATAAAGGGTTCTTTCCATACACAAGTTCATATGGTGAGAATCGAGTGGTATTCCTCCATGTAGTCCTGTATGCCCATAACACTTCTGGAAGTTTGCCAACGCAATTTCTTCAGTGACTGGCCACAATCTTAGTAAGGATCCCCTTAATGACTTTGTTAGTGCTTTCAACATGGCCATTTGCTTGTGGATGATAAGGTGTTGTGATTCTATGATGGATTTTATATTTTTCGAACAACTCTTGGATCTTATGAGATGTAAACTAGGGCCCTCCATCTGTGACTATCTCCCTGGGTATGCCAAACTGAACAAAGATGTCTTCAAACAGAAAGTCTAAGATAGCCTGCTCTGTGGCTCTGGTTAATGCCTTCGCCTCGACCCATTTTGTGACATAGCCAGTGCAGACCAATATGTAGGATATTTGTCTAGATGAAGGATTAATTGGTCCCACAAAATCTAGAGCCCATTTCTCAAATGGTTCTAAGACGATTTGGGGCTGTAACAGCATCTCGTTTGATTGCAGTGGTTGGCCCATCCTTTGACAACTATCACATCCCTTCAAAAACTTCTCGGCATCCTAAAATATTGTTGGCCAATAATACCCTGTTGAAAGGAGCTTGTATCCTGTCCATTTGTCTGCGAAGTATCCTCCACAAGGTTCCTCGTGACAGGCTTTAAGGATATCAAAGACCTCATCTTCTCTAACACAACAACTGATCTTGAAATCCGACCTAGTGTGATAGAGGTTCCCATCTATCCAGGTATATGTAGCACTTTGTTGTATGATCTTTCTTTTCTCCTTGGAGGACAAATACTGTGGAAACTTCCCTGCAACAAGATAATTGGCTATATCTGCATACCAAGGTGAGTAAGTAGAAATAACAAAAAGATATTCATCATGGAAATAATTTTCAGTGGGAGTGCAATTGTCATCAATAGTTAGCCTAGAAAGAAATTCAACTACTACATTATCTTTTCTAGGCTTATCTACAATAATGATATCAAATTCTTGTAACAGCAATAACCATCGTGTAATGCTACCATTGGTAATTGGCTTGTTCATTAAAATAAGAATGGAAAAATGGCTAGTGTGTACAAATACTTGATACCCAGTGATGTAATGTTGAAATTTATTGATGGCATGCACGACTACTAAGAACTCCTTCTCGGTCACCATGTAGTTGAGCTCAGCTGAGGTTAGATTTTTGCTTATGTAGTAGATAGAATAAGGTTTCTTATCCTCCAGTTGGCCCAAAACAAGACCTACAACAATATCTGATGCATCCATAGCTATGTGAAATGATAGTTCCCAATTAGGTCCTCGCAAGACTAGAGCTGTTGTTACACAACATTTTAGCTTTAAAAAGGCCTGCTCACACTTCCCTGTCCACAAGAAATCAACATCCTCCATGAGCAAGGAAAATAATGGCGATGCAATTTTTGAAAATTTTTCTATAAATCTCCTGTAATACCCTGCATGCCCCAAGAAACTACATACCTCTTTTTTCATTTTGGGGGTTGGAATTTTTAGAATTACCTCTCTTTTTGTAGGGTCTACCTTAATTCCATCAGCAGAAATGTAGTTTCCAAGCATAATCCCTTTAGTCATCATCATGTGACATTTCTCAGTGCTCAAAGAAACATTAGTCTGTACACACCGTTCCAACACCTTTTTCAGATTGACTAATGTTGTTTCAAAACCATCTCCATAAGGTGTAAAATCGTCAATGAAGATTTCCAGGTATTCATTCAACAAGTCAGAGAAAATTCCCAATATTTCCCTTTGAAAGGTTGTTGCCTCATTACAGAGTCCAAAAGGAAGTATTATATATGCGTAGGTTCCCCAAGGACAAGTAAATATCTTTTTATCCTTGTCTTTCGAGGCATTTTGTATTTGATTGTGGCGACTAAATCCGTCCAAAAATGAAAATAATTTCTATCTGGAGAGGGTATCAAGGATCTGATCTATAAATGGTAAGGGAAGATGGCCATTTTGAGAGGCCTTATTGAGTTATCTGTGATCAACACAGACTCTCCACTTTCCATTCATTTTAGGAATGATGACAAGCGATGGCACCCACTGGCTTTCAGATATCGGATAAATAAAATTAGCACTCAGGAGCTTTTGTAGTTCTTCTTTCACCACCTCCTTTAGTGCAGGGTTCACGATGTGTTGTGGTTGTCTGAATAGTTTGTAGCCATCCTTCAAATAAATATGATGAGTGCACAAGTTAGGGTGGATTCCTTTCATATCCATATAGTCCCATGCAAATGCCTTTTTATATTTATGCAGCAGTTGTAACAGCCGTTGGTTTTGCTCAACGGTCAGGTTGGGATTAACACTCAAAAAATTTCCAGATTCAATCTCAGTTGGACTGCTATCAATATTCGGGGTGGTTCTAATTTGTTCAAAATCTATATCTTCCAGCTCTTCTTCCTCATTTTCATTCTTAATAGAAGTGACAGAGAGTGAGTTACTAATAAAACCATTAGTGACATCATCTTCTATCTTGCCTTTGAAATACTAGGCTTTCCTAGAGTGAGGAGTGGTAGGGAAAGATCTGACTTAGGCTCAAACTCATCCCACCAAAGGTTTTACACATCCACATTTGGTTTTGGGGGATAAATATTAAGGTTATGTGTTCCTTGGCCATCCGAGATCACCATAGATCCCATCCTGCAGCCTATAAATGAATCTGCAGTGGCCAACCAAAGTCTCCCTAGGATCAAAGGATGCCCCCCCAAATTGGATTTGGGCTATAAGATAGGAAAATCAGCTGGATATCTCCAGAAACCTATTGTAATCACTATATCCTCTAGCATATCCTTGGGTTTAAGATGAGACCTATCTATTAATTCAAGCACAGTAGGAGTATTTTTGAGTCCCTGTAGCCTGAGAGCGATAAAGAGGTCCTTTGTCATTACATTAATAGCATCCCTGAGATCAATCAATGTGTTGTCTATGGGATGATCATTAATGTAGAAAGTGGCCGTAGGATTTCCTGGATCATCGTACTTAGTTAGGAGAGGTTGAACAAACATTAATTCAGATAATTTTCCCATCACATGTGTGGTGGCAAGGTCTTTAGGCTTCCTCACAGGTTTCTTGATGCATAAATCTCTCACTGTCTTAGCATAAATAGGTACTTCATTAATGGGGTTGCAGGAGAGGAATTCGTACATGAAAATTTTGAAACTCCCTAAGAAAATCAAATTCGAGCTGTGAAGTCATCCTAGGTTCAGCCAATCTTTGAGGATACAAGGGGTCCTGCATTACAACAGTCGAATCTGTTATTACAGGTGTATCATCCTTCCCTGAATTGGTTGTTACAATAGTAATAGTTCTTCGCGGGTCAGCTGTTACAGACGTAACAATATCCTCTATATCAATTGTTGTAGGCATAGTAGCCACCTCAGAACCTCTTGCATCTCCTCTGGATGGTTCACAATCATCCTTTGTAATGATAGGGGAGTGACTTGGGTTAGTTACCTTGCCTGATCGTAATTGTATTTCATTAAGTCCCGTGGGGGTAATAAGGTAGGTCTAGAAGGTCGTCGGAACTTCTATGCCCTAAGCTGCTTTATTATTTGGGTTTGGGTTAGGTTGCACAGGTAGTTGGGGTTGCACAGGTGGTGGAGGAGCCAGAGCTTGGAAAGGAGGTAACTACAACTGTTTTTGCATGAGTGATCCAGGCAAACCTGAATTTTGGGCATTTCCTCTCCAATTATGGTTCCAAGGATACGATTGAGATTGAGGATATTGAACAGGAGGAGATGGAGACCATTGGTTCTAGGGTGAAGGAAACTGTGCTAAAGGAGCGGTAGGATATTTCCATGGATATTGCTAAGTATTATATGAATTTTTCCATGAATTGAAAGATGAAAAGTCTTGAGACATACTTAGACATCGCGGTTTCCATGGCCTCCTTGGTGCGATGAAATAAGAGGACTGCACCTCCTCGCTTGATTCTTTAAGAACTACCTTTAGTCTAGGAAGCTTCGGACATTGCCCTATCGAGTGCTCCAGCTCACAAATATTACACAGGTTGATTCTATTCAATTCGTATTCCCTCAAAGTATGTTTCTTCCGACAAATTCGGGTAGAACACAGCCAAAGGTTGTTATCTGGGAATAGTGTCCACTCGGATGTTGCTATTCCCACTAAGATGGGTGGCTATCTTAGAAACAAACAATCAAAGTCTACTATTGTTTTCTTTTATGAAAGTAGACAAAAGAAGAACCAAGAAGACCAACTTGAGTCTTGCGTTTGATTTCCTCTCCTTCTTGATAGAGCTTCGCCGCTTCTTCTTTATCTGCCCAGCTTCAAAAGAACCTGTGAAATCATAGCAACATACTACTATCGAAGAAACAAGGATCTAAATTCATAAATAATACAGGATCAAATGTGTATTAACCGTATAAATGCATATGTAAATAAGTATACAAGCATAAGGAAGGAAACAAGAATAGCTTTATTAAGATAAAAAGTAGCAAGAGGATTACAACCATTTGCTCTGACCCAGCATCATCCTCCAGCTACGATGCCCTTCTTCACCTCAAGCAAAGCTTAGATCACCCAACACTATGAATGTACACTAGAAAACCAACAACACTTCTCTATAAGATACAAAATTCCAGCCTCTGGATCTCTGTGATGAGG